>RXON01002648.1:0-95658 GCA_009667805.1 Leptobrachium leishanense
ACACTGCTGGGGAAGCGTCTCTCTGCAGTATAATTAATGCAGCATATGAATACACACACTGCTGGAAAGCGCTTCTCTGCAGTATAATTAATGCAGCATATGAATCCACACACTGCTGGGAAGCACAGCATCTGAATCCACACACTGCTGGGTGGGAAGCGCCTCTCTGCAGTATAATTAATGCAGCATAAGAATCCACACACTGCTGGGAAGCACCTCTCTGCAGTATAATTAATGCTGCATATGAATCCACACACTGCTGGGAAGCGCCTCTCTGCAGTATAATTAATGCAGCATAAGAATCCACACACTGCTGGAAAGCGCCTCTCTGCGGTATAATTAATGCAGCATATGAATCCACACACTGCTGGGAAGCACAGCATATGAATCCACACACTGCTGGGTGGGAAGCGCCTCTCTGCAGTATAATTAATGCAGCATATGAATCCACACACTGCTGGGAAGCACCTCTCTACAGTATAATTAATGCAGCATATGAATCCACACACTGTTGGGAAGCACCTCTCTGCAGTATAATTAATGCAGCATATGAATCCACACACTGCTGGGAAGCACCTCTCTACAGTATAATTAATGCAGCATATGAATCCACACACTGCTGGGACGCGCCTCTCTGCAGTATAATTAATGCAGGATATGAATCCACACACTGCTGGGAAGCACCTCTCTGCAGTATAATTAATGCAGCATATGAATCCACACACTGCTGGGAGCACCTCTCTACAGTATAATTAATGCAGCATATGAATCCACACACTGCTGGGAAGCGCCTCCCTGCTATAATTAATGCAGCATATGAATCCACACACTGCTGGGAAGCGCCTCTCTGCGGTATAATTAATGCAGCATATGAATCCACACACTGTTGGAAGCGCCTCTCTGCGGTATAATTAATGCAGCATATGAATCCACACACTGCTGGGAAGCACAGCATATGAATCCACACACTGCTGGGTGGGAAGCGCCTCTCTGCAGTATAATTAATGCAGCATAAGAATCCACACACTGCTGGAAAGCGCCTCTCTGCGGTATAATTAATGCAGCATATGAATCCACACACTGCTGGGTGGGAAGCACCTCTCTACAGTATAATTAATGCAGCATATGAATCCACACACTGTTGGGAAGCACCTCTCTGCAGTATAATTAATGCAGCATATGAATCCACACACTGCTGGGAAGCACCTCTCTACAGTATAATTAATGCAGCATATGAATCCACACACTGCTGGGAAGCGCCTCTCTGCAGTATAATTAATGCAGATATGAATCCACACACTGCTGGGAAGCACCTCTCTGCAGTATAATTAATGCAGCATATGAATCCACACACTGCTGGGAAGCACCTCTCTACAGTATAATTAATGCAGCATATGAATCCACACACTGCTGGGAAGCGCCTCCCTGCGGTATAATTAATGCAGCATATGAATCCACACACTGCTGGGAAGCGCCTCTCTGCAGTAAAATTAATGAAGCATATGAATCCACACACTGTTGGGAAGCGCCTCTCTGCAGTATAATTCAGCATATGAATCCACACACTGCTGGGAAGCGCCTCTCTGCAGTATAATTAATGCAGCATATGAATCCACACACTGCTGGGAAGCACCTCTCTGCAGTATAATTAATGCAGCATATGAATCCACACACTGCTGGGAAGCACCTCTCTGCAGTATAATTAATGCAGCATATGAATCCACACACTGCTGGGAAGCGCCTCTCTGCGGTATAATTAATGCAGCATATGAATCCACACACTGCGGGGAAGCGCCTCTCTGCAGTAAAATTAATGAAGCATATGAATCCACACACTGTTGGGAAGCGCCTCTCTGCAGTATAATTCAGCATATGAATCCACACACTGCTGGGAAGCGCCTCTCTGCAGTATAATTAATGCAGCTTTTAATCCACACACTGCTGGGAAGCACCTCTCTGCAGTATAATTAATGCAGCATATGAATCCACACACTGCTGGGAAGCGCCTCCCTGCGGTATAATTAATGCATCATATGAATCCACACACTGCTGGGAAGCGCCTCTCTGCAGTAAAATTAATGAAGCATATGAATCCACACACTGTTGGGAAGTGCCTCTCTGCAGTATAATTCAGCATATGAATCCACACACTGCTGGGAAGCGCCTCTCTGCAGTATAATTAATGCAGCATATGAATCCACACACTGCTGGGAAGCGCCTCTCTGCAGTAAAATTAATGAAGCATAGGAATCCACACACTGTTGGGAAGTGCCTCTCTGCAGTATAATTCAGCATATGAATCCACACACTGCTGGGAAGCGCCTCTCTGCAGTATAATTAATGCAGCATATGAATCCACACACTGCTGGGAAGCATCTCTCTGCAGTATAATTAATGCAGCATATGAATCCACACACTGCTGGGAAGCGCCTCTTGCAGTAAAATTAATGAAGCATATGAATCCACACACTGTTGGAAGTGCCTCTCTGCAGTATAATTCAGCATATGAATCCACACACTGCTGGGAAGCGCCTCTCTGCAGTATAATTAATGCAGCATATGAATCCACACACTGCTGGGAAGCGCCTCTCTGCAGTAAAATTAATGAAGCATAGGAATCCACACACTGTTGGGAAGTGCCTCTCTGCAGTATAATTCAGCATATGAATCCACACACTGCTGGGAAGCGCCTCTCTGCAGTATAATTAATGCAGCATATGAATCCACACACTGCTGGGAAGCATCTCTCTGCAGTATAATTAATGCAGCATATGAATCCACACACTGCTGGGAAGCGCCTCTCTGCAGTAAAATTAATGAAGCATATGAATCCACACACTGCTGGGAAGCGCCTCTCTACAGTATAATTAATGCAGCATATGAATCCACACACTGCTGGGAAGCGCCTCTCTGCAGTATAATTAATGCAGCATATGAATCCACACACTGCTGGGAAGCATCTCTCTGCAGTATAATTAATGCAGCATATGAATCCACACACTGCTGGGAAGCACCTCTCTGCGATATAATTAATGCAGAATATGAAACCACACACTGCTGAGAAGCACCTCTCTGCAGTATAATTAATGCAGCATATGAATCCACACACTGTTGGGAAGCACCTCTCTGCAGTATAATTAATGCAGCATATGAATCCACACACTGCTGGGAAGCACCTCTCTACAGTATAATTAATGCAGCATATGAATCCACACACTGCTGGGACGCGCCTCTCTGCAGTATAATTAATGCAGGATATGAATCCACACACTGCTGGGAAGCACCTCTCTGCAGTATAATTAATGCAGCATATGAATCCACACACTGCTGGGAAGCACCTCTCTACAGTATAATTAATGCAGCATATGAATCCACACACTGCTGGGAAGCGCCTCCCTGCGGTATAATTAATGCAGCATATGAATCCACACACTGCTGGGAAGCGCCTCTCTGCGGTATAATTAATGCAGCATATGAATCCACACACTGTTGGGAAGCGCCTCTCTGCGGTATAATTAATGCAGCATATGAATCCACACACTGCTGGGAAGCACAGCATATGAATCCACACACTGCTGGGTGGGAAGCGCCTCTCTGCAGTATAATTAATGCAGCATAAGAATCCACACACTGCTGGAAAGCGCCTCTCTGCGGTATAATTAATGCAGCATATGAATCCACACACTGCTGGGTGGGAAGCACCTCTCTACAGTATAATTAATGCAGCATATGAATCCACACACTGTTGGGAAGCACCTCTCTGCAGTATAATTAATGCAGCATATGAATCCACACACTGCTGGGAAGCACCTCTCTACAGTATAATTAATGCAGCATATGAATCCACACACTGCTGGGAAGCGCCTCTCTGCAGTATAATTAATGCAGGATATGAATCCACACACTGCTGGGAAGCACCTCTCTGCAGTATAATTAATGCAGCATATGAATCCACACACTGCTGGGAAGCACCTCTCTACAGTATAATTAATGCAGCATATGAATCCACACACTGCTGGGAAGCGCCTCCCTGCGGTATAATTAATGCAGCATATGAATCCACACACTGCTGGGAAGCGCCTCTCTGCAGTAAAATTAATGAAGCATATGAATCCACACACTGTTGGAAGCGCCTCTCTGCAGTATAATTCAGCATATGAATCCACACACTGCTGGGAAGCGCCTCTCTGCAGTATAATTAATGCAGCATATGAATCCACACACTGCTGGGAAGCACCTCTCTGCAGTATAATTAATGCAGCATATGAATCCACACACTGCTGGGAAGCACCTCTCTGCAGTATAATTAATGCAGCATATGAATCCACACACTGCTGGGAAGCGCCTCCCTGCGGTATAATTAATGCAGCATATGAATCCACACACTGCTGGGAAGCGCCTCTCTGCAGTAAAATTAATGAAGCATATGAATCCACACACTGTTGGAAGCGCCTCTCTGCAGTATAATTCAGCATATGAATCCACACACTGCTGGGAAGCGCCTCTCTGCAGTATAATTAATGCAGCATATGAATCCACACACTGCTGGGAAGCACCTCTCTGCAGTATAATTAATGCAGCATATGAATCCACACACTGCTGGGAAGCACCTCTCTGCAGTATAATTCAGCATATGAATCCACACACTGCTGGGAAGCGCCTCTCTGCAGTATAATTAATGCAGCATATGAATCCACACACTGCTGGGAAGCCACCTCTCTGCAGTATAATTAATGCAGCATATGAATCCACACACTGCTGGGAAGCACCTCTCTGCAGTATAATTAATGCAGCATATGAATCACACACACTGCTGGAAGCGCCTCTCTGCGGTATAATTAATGCAGCATATGAATCCACACACTGCGGGGAAGCGCCTCTCTTGCAGTAAAATTAATGAAGCATATGAATCCACACACTGTTGGGAAGCGCCTCTCTGCAGTATAATTCAGCATATGAATCCACACACTGCTGGGAAGCGCCTCTCTGCAGTATAATTAATGCAGCATATGAATCCACACACTGCTGGGAAGCACCTCTCTGCAGTAATAATTAATGCAGCATATGAATCCACACACTGCTGGGAAGCGCCTCCCTGCCGGTATAATTAATGCATCATATGAATCCACACACTGCTGGGAAGCGCCTCTCTGCAGTAAAATTAATGAAGCATATGAATCCACACACACTGTGGGAAGTGCCTCTCTGCAGTATAATTCAGCATATGAATCCACACACTGCTGGGAAGCGCCTCTCTCTGCAGTATAATTAATGCAGCATATGAATCCACACACTGCTGGGAAGCGCCTCTCTGCAGTAAAATTAATGAAGCATAGGAATCCACACACTTGGGGAAGTGCCTCTCTGCAGTAATATTCAGCATATGAATCCACACACTGCTGGGAAGCGCCTCTCTGCAGTATAATTAATGCAGCATATGAATCCACACACTGCTGGGAAGCATCTCTCTGCAGTATAATTAATGCAGCATATGAATCCACACACTGCTGGGAAGCGCCTCTCTGCAGTAAAATTAATGAAGCATATGAATCCACACACTGTTGGGAAGTGCCTCTCTGCAGTATAATTCAGCATATGAATCCACACACTGCTGGGAAGCGCCTCTCTGCAGTATAATTAATGCAGCATATGAATCCACACACTGCTGGGAAGCGCTCTCTCTGCAGTAAAATTAATGAAGCATAGGAATCCACACACTGTTGGAAGTGCCTCTCTGCAGTATAATTCAGCATATGAATCCACACACTGCTGGGAAGCGCCTCTCTGCAGTATAATTAATGCAGCATATGAATCCACACACTGCGGGAAGCATCTCTCTGCAGTATAATTAATGCAGCATATGAATCCACACACTGCTGGGAAGCGCCTCTCTGCAGTAAAATTAATGAAGCATATGAATCCACACACTGCTGGGAAGCGCCTCTCTACAGTATATAATTAATGCAGCATATGAATCCCACACTGCTGGGAAGCGCCTCTCTGCAGTATAATTAATGCAGCATATGAATCTACACACTGCTGGGAAGCATCTCTCTGCAGTATAATTAATGCAGCATATGAATCCACACACTGCTGGGAAGCACCTCTCTGCGATATAATTAATGCAGAATATGAAACCACACACTGCTGAGAAGCACCTCTCTGCAGTATAATTAATGCAGCATATGAATCCACACACTGCTGGGAAGCGACTCCCTGCGGTATAATTAATGCAGCATATGAATCCACACACTGCTGGGAAGCGCCTCTCTGCAGTATAATTAATGCAGCATATGAATCCACACACTGCTGGGAAGCGACTCCCTGCGGAATAATTAATGCAGCATATGAATCCACACACTACTGGGAACTTCCCAGCAGTGTGTGCATTCATATGCTGCATTTATTATAACTCATAAAAAGCAAAAAACTAACTGGTCAAAAAATGAATCGATCCGAATCTATCAGGGTTATTCAAAGAGAATCGAAAGTCACTGCACGTCCGGTGACATTTCGTTTTTTTCAATTAGGTGTGACTTGGCAATCCCATTTCAGCGACCCTGCAGTGTATTCAGGAAGCACCACAGGGCCATCGTAGTGCAGGGAAAAGCCACCGCAAACCCGCCGAACACTAACCGCAAAACCTGGTGAACGCACACTGAAACCCACAAAAACATCTTGATTAACCCCGCCGCCACAAAAACATCTTGATTAACCCTGCCGAACATGCCAAAGAAACCCGAGCAGTCATCGATCACAGCGCAGAGCAGCTGACGGAAAAAGCCAACTCCGTAGACGAATGGAGTGAGAAAAAACACTTGAATGTTTGAAAGGTGAAACGCAGTTTGCAAAGAAACTACAGAATGAAAATGTCTGAAATATACATGTAAGATTCAATGATTGATAATAAAAAGGGCTGTTACAGAAAAAACGATTTAAAAGAAAAACGGAAAAAAAAGTTTGCCCCAAAAAATTCCAAAAAATGCCTAAAAGATCCTAAAAAAATCAAAAAATAAAGACTCTTTACTGCAGAATAAAATAATAAAAGTTTTTTTAGATATTGAATTAAAACTGACATATTTTTAACATTGAAGCCTATGGGATTCGCCTAAATAAACCTGACAAATGAAACCACCGAACAGCAGGACATTTCGGCAACTTTTTCCTGCTGTTTGGTGTTCTCTGAATAGACAAACCATTGCTTCTCTATGGGGTTTCACTGCCCTCATACAGGCACCATACGTGCAGGCAAATCGAAGGAATTCAGCAAATTGCCTGCTCTTTGAATAACCGAATGGCCCCAAAATGGTACCGTATGCTGAATTTCAGTGTCTGATTCTTTGAATAAATCTCTTTGTATACCTAATTCACTGCAGGGTTGGTGGCCTGGAATCTATGAATCGCACCAAAGTGCGCCGAACAAAAGAGCAATTTCGCTGAAATTATGATGCTCTTTGAATAACTCTACATGTGTTTGTCATCTCATTATCCCTTATTAATCTAGTCGCCCGTCTCTGCACTTTTTCTAGCGCTATAATATCCTTTAAGACACGTGCCAATAATTGCACGGCATATTCAAGGTGCATCTTACCATTGATTTATAAAGAGGCAAAATTATGTTTTCATCCCAAGCGTGAACTCCCCTTTTATTGCCAATACCTTGCTGGCCTTGGCGGCTGCTGTTTAACATTGCGCATTGTTACTTACAGGTTTATTCAAAGAGATCTGAATGGCTGGACAAAGGTGACCTTCTTGGCCATTCGGCTATCCAGAGAGCAGGCAATACGCCAAATCCTGGCGAATTGCTTGCACATACGGTGCCTGTTCGGTGCCTGTTCGAGGGCAGTGAAATCCCCATAAAAAAGCACTGCTTCGGCTATTCAGAGAACACAAACCAGCAGTGAAAGGTTCCCGAAATGCTCTGCCATTCGGTGGTTTAATTTGGCAGATTTATTCAGGCGAATCCCATAGGCTTCAATGTTAAAAATATTCCTGTTTTAATTCAATATCTAATAAACCATTCATTATAAAATTCTGCAGAAAAGCATCTTTTTATTTATAGATTTTTTAGGATATTTGAAGCATTTTTCCTTTCTTTTTTTTAACTTTACTTATTGTTTCTGTAACAGCCCTCTTTATTATCATTCCATGGACCTCATATGTAAACTTCAGACATTTTTGTTCAGTAGTTTCTTTGCAAACAGCGTTTTACTTTTCAAACATTCAAGCATGTGATTGGCTCCTGCTCGGGTTTTTCCGGCGTCTTCGGCGGGTTAATCCAGATGTCTTTGCCAGTCTCGGCGTGCATTCGTCGGGTTTTTGCGGTGCGTTTTTGGCAGGTTTTTGGCTGCTTTTCCCTGCACTTCGATGGCCCTGTGGTGCTTGCTGAATACACCGCAGGGTCGCCAAAATGGGATCGGCAAGAGGAACCGAATTAAAGAGAACAAAAAGTCACCGAACGTGCGGTGACTTTTCGATTCTCTTAGACGTCAAACTAACAGGGTAATTCAATGATTATTCCCAAATCATATCAGTCTATTCTCCCTTTCATGCCAGTAACTCAATTTGTATGTCTCCCAGGTCTCTCCGCTTTGTCCTGATCAGCAGTCCAACCCATTACTAGAGAAAAAAGAAAACTTCAATAATACAGTTAGGTCCATATATATTTGGACACAGGGATAATTTTAGTTGTTTCAGGTATTTACCGAAACATACAGGGTAATTCAAAGAGAACTGAAAAGTCACCGCACGTTCGTGATGTTTCGTTCTCTTCAATTCGGTTTGTTTTGCCGATCTCATTTCGGCAACCCTGCAGTGTATTCAGCATCAGCAAGTACCACAGGGTCCCCGAATTGCAGGGAAAGGCTGCCGCAAACCCGACGAAAACTAACCGCAAAACCCAGCGAATGCACGCCAAAAACCCGCAAAAACATCTGGATTAACCCCGCCGAACATGACAGAGAAACCTGAGCAGGAGCCGATCACACGCAGCGAAGCCGCCAGAAAAAATCCGACACAGCAGACGAAGGTAGTGAATAAATTAGGAAAACAGTTTGCATGAATGATTGAAAAGTGAAACGCTGTTTGCAAAGAAACTACTGAGCGAAAATGTCTGGAATTTACATATGATCCAATGAATGATAATAAAAAGGGCTGTTACAGAAAATATAAGTAAACTTTAAAAAAAAAAAAAAAATTAAAAAAAAGGAAAAAAGCTTTAAAATATCCTAAAAAATCTATAAATAAAGAGACTCTTTACTGCAGAATTTTATAATGAACGGTTTATTAGATATTGAATTAAAACGGGAATATTTTTAACATTGAAGCCTATGGGATTCTCCTGAATAAACCTGCCGAATGAAACCACCGAATGGCAGGGCATTAGGGGAACCTTTCACTGCTGGTTTGTGTTCTCTGAATAGCCGAAGCAGTCCTTTTTTATGGGGATTTCACTGCCCTCGAACAGGCACCGAACAGGCACCGTATGTGCAGGCAATTCGCCAGGATTTGGTGAATTGCTGCTCTTTGGATAGCCGAAAGGCCAAGAAAGGTAACCGAACGCTGATTTTCAGTGTTCGGTTACCTTTCTCCAGCAATTCGGATCTTTTTGAATAACCCTCATAGTCAAGCTATAGTTATATAAAGAATATGGGCTGAACGTGCACACTCCCTGGTTTAATTTGAGAGTATCTACATCCAAGATGGAGGAAGGGATTAGGAATTACAGCTCTTAAGAATTGCCACACCCCCTTTTTTAAGGGACAAAAAGTAATTGGACAATTAAATCAAAACTGTTTCATGGCCAGGTGTGGCTACTCCTTCATTATTTATTCATCAATTAAATAGGCAAAAGGTCTGGAGTTCATTCTAAGTGTGGTATTTGCATTTGGAATCTATTGCTGTGAACCTACATAATGCGTTCAAAGGAGCTTTCACCACCATACCTGCCTCAGTGTAATTAACACTTAATAGGGTAGATATATAAAACTTTCTTCTTCTTTCTTTCTACACTTTCAGAAGTATTTTATGGACATTTTTTCTTGTATTTAATAGTACCCACCCCCTGTTTTGGTTTTGGATTCTATTTAATTAGCGGCTCGAATAATTAGGTCCTCCAATTCGTTGAGGATTTTTCTTTATAGCTCATGATCCAAAGCACACAACGTCATCTCTCAAACATGGCAGAGGCAGTGTGATGGCATCCAGTGGCACTGGGTCATTGGTGTTTATTGATGATGTGACAGAAGACAGAAGCAGTCGGATGAATTCAGCGGTGTTTAGAGATATACTGTAAGCCCAGATTCAGCCAAATGCAGCAAAGTTTATTGGATGGCGCTTCACACTACATATGGACAATGATCCAAAACACACTGTAAAAGCAAATCAGGAGTAGAAGTAAAGAGTAGAAGCGTGAGAGAAAGCATGATATAGACGTGTGTTTACCCGGAGTAAAAAGTGGGCCTTGCAGTTCCTTCCTCCAGTCCCGCAACTCCAGGAATCAACTCTGAACGTCCACTAAGGGATGCCACTCAACTCCAGGAATCAACTCTGAACGTCCACTTAGGGATGCCACTCAACTCCAGGAATCAACTCTGAACGTCCACTTAGGGATGCCACTTGGGGATGTCACGAGCCAAGGCTCACTAGACCCACTCTTAGCTGTTATATAGGGCAGACTGATTGCATTCAGGCAGTTAGAAGGTAAACACCTGAAGCTGGATGGGCTGTGTCAATAATAATCCCTGACATATTGGAGGTTTGGCTGATAAATCCAATATATAACGTGTTGTATTCACGTGCAGAGATTATATCCGACAACACACAGATAATCAGTTCAAGTGAGCAGGAACTGGACACAGCTTTTACTTAAACTTTACTTAGAAAAGTCAATAAATCTTAAACAGAGATTAATTTAGCATCCAGTGCTGCTAAACACTCTCCCCTAATAACAATTACAATCCTTAATAACCCCCTCCATCATTCAATAGCTAGGCTCCACTTCCCTTGACCCCCACAGGCCCTCCTAACCTAGAGCCGAACACCAACTAAAACTCACCAAAACTGCCTCTTAACTTGAGCAAGCTACCCCAACTGAACCCTGTACACTGAAACCCATCTCCACAAGCACCTTTTATTCACCTTAACAAAAGTGATCTCTCCACTAGTGATGGGCCGAACACCCCTGTGTTTGGTTCGAATTCGAACTCGAACATTTAAAAAAGTTTGAATTTGAACGCGAACTCAATTCAAACTCGATGCAAGTCAATGGTGCTCAAAAGTTCGAAAATTAAAGTGCCCTCCAAGAGTGCATATATGGAAGATATTGGCCATAAAAGGTGTATCTTAAACAAAAACATGAAATATTTCCCTTGTGTTTTGGAACATATTTTTTACGAATAATATGACTATGTATAAAACATTGACCTTGCTCCCAGCGTGGGAAATGAGAAGGTGAGTAATGGCAGAGGTATTGCGAGTTCAGTTCACATCCAAACCCGAATTTTCCAAATGTTAGAATCCGAACTCGAACTCAATACGAGTCAATGGGGCTGAAAATTCAGTTTTTAGAGTGCCCTCCAAGAGGGCAAATATGCTCGATTTTTGCCATAAAAGGTGTATGGGGGTCTGGGTAGTGCCCTGGGGGACAGGAAACAAGGACAAAAAGTTTTAAAAAAAAGTTTTTAAAGGGACAGTGAGTTTTCCATGAAATAAGGGTTAAAAATAAAAACGATAAATTCCTTCAAATATCGTGCCTAGGAGGTCCCCATAACCTGCCCGTGAAGTGGCAGATTTCTAGGATGTATAGAAACACTTAAAAACAAAAAAATGATGTTTCGAATGATGGTAAATGCTTTTCCTTTAATCTATCCATAAACAACTTCTTGGGGCGGCAGTCTGTATGAAAAGAGGAGACATTTTCAGACACGCAGAAAAAGTTTAGTAATTTTTTTGGCTAAATTATTGTGAAACTTATGCAGGCTTTGGATGAAAGTAACCATAGGTGCTTTAAGGCTGGGGTCAGACTAGCGCACTTTTAACGTGCGTTTAGGCGCACTTAATCGCGGCCGCACTAGCAGCACATGACGCGCAATGACGGCCAATATACGAAGTACGGCTGCACGAAAGTCCGACCGGGCAATGCAAGTGGAAAATGAACGCATTTTTTAGAGAACACTGAACCGCTAGTACTGACATACAGAGTGCGCTGCATCCGCATAGCGGCGTGTGTGCGTGATTAGGAGACGTCAGACGCTGCTCATGTCCGGCCAACATAACGTCCAGACATCCAAAGTTTCCTGGTTTGGATCCGTAAAAAATTACACACAAAAATGCGCATCGTATGACCGTTTAAGCGCTTTCCATGAAAAAACACCTCAATGCGTTCGGACGCACTTTTTGACGTTCGCTGCGAAAAATGCGTTCGTTTGACCCTAGCCTAAAATTCGGCCTTTAGCGTCGGCAACAGTGCCGTCACACAGTCTCACCCCTCTGAGGATATGAATCTGATACAGGTGTCAGTGGCAGTGCACCCAAATATTGTGCCTTTGGTGCCAGGCCAGAAAGTGCCAACATACAGTAACCCCTCTGTGGTATTGTGGAAGAGTGCAGGGGTGGACCATGCGGTCAGGGCCGGTGCTAGACTATTTTTTGCCCTAGGCAAGACCAGCTACTTGCACCCCTCCAAAAAAAAACGACACAACATGAAACTGCTAAATTTCTTTTTACTTAAGAATAAAGTTTGAAAAGCACCAATAATAAAGATAAAATAAATAGAAATAAACTGTATTAAACCATTTTAAATTAACTATATTAAACAAATTAAAATTAACTGTATTGAACAAATATAAATTAACGGAAAAAAAATAAGAGTTGTCAAGTAAGTTTCAATTTCAGACATATCAAACTTTCCCTTTGCCTGCCTTATCCTTTGCAAATTTTCATCATGCGTAGATATATATATATATATTGCCCAGGTGGAGTTCATTTGAACCCCGATATCTCCAGGTATCTAGTGGGTCATGGAGGGTGTCAATCGAAAGGCCTGAGCATGGCCTTTCGAATGATACCCAACATGACCAGGTATAAAGTAAAAAAAAGAAAATAAAAACATGTATTTTTTTTGTGTGTTATTTTTGTTAATGCAGCAATATTGTTCACATTGCAATTATAATGTGAACAATAATGCACTAATTTTTTTTTATGGGGTGCGTTTGCTATAAATCACGTAATTCCCCCCACAAAATGTAGCAAGTCCCCATTTCTAATTTTTGTACAAGCGCACCCCATAGAAAACATAACCGCAAACGCTCATGTGCTAAAATGTGGGGGGAAAAAACACTTTACACACTGCAGATGATTAAAAATTCAATTTTTATTGCATTTTTTTTCATAATATACAGCCAGGACAGGACGTATACATATAAAAATGATATATTATGAATCTGCGGAGTCTGCCGGAAAGAACGATATCTAACATGTCGGTCATTTAACAAAATGTGGCTTCAAAATCGCGTTTAAACATGATGAGCGAAAGCGGTAAAAATGAGCTGAGCACACAGCGGTGAAATACACAGCATATTAGAAGTTTTAGGAGGGAAATTAACACTTCTCAAATCTCAATCAGAAGCAGACACCACCCCACCCCTTCAGTATAGTCTACAATGTATCAAATTGATTAGACCAGACTAAAAACACCTGTTATGCCATTAGAAAAACACAGGTCATTTAGAGTTGAGAATCTTTGCACGTACACATTAGTTTTTAATTCAAGGCATGGAATGGAGCACAGGCATGAGTGCAAAACATGGCATGGAACTGTTCATGAAAGGCTCTGCAGAGGTTAAATGACACCAGAGCCAGCGTGGGTATGGGCTTTTCTGTGGCGGCATTGAGTTCCCTGGCAAAGGTGTACAATGTTCTCTGGAATTTAAAATGGTACAGGGGATTTTTACAATAATTCACTTCCCTAGAAAATGATTTATAAATCTGAAATTTATTCTGAAGCAGACATGTTGATAAAAGGGTCTGGTGTGAGAATTGCTCTCAGACATTTACTGCTCTTCACTGTATATGTCAGGAATAAAACACAATCACGGAATTATACCATTGTATGTGCAACCTCTAGGATTATTTTATCATGATTATTTATTTTATAAAATCTTTCTTCAGATGTTTCTATGGAAATATTCACAGATTAAATGAGGTGTGGAGATATTTAACGCTTAGTTTCTTCATTCTACCTCTAATAGTGTGCGAAAAGCCTGAAATCAGAAAACTCAATACTTACTCAATGCACATTTTACATTGCAAACCTGGACGTCTTAGCACATTAAACGTTGTCGTTTCTACATTTACAGTAACGATCCCTCCAATGATAATGTCTCCGTCCTGGTAATACTTATATTCATGTATAGGTGCGAGTCTTCGGAGTTGACATCTAGAATCTATATTCTGAGATACCGATGTTGCAGTTGTTACCCACAGGATGATCAGACATAAAATAACTGCAATCACATAAGAAATGACTCGAGACAGACACATATCGAGGCAGTGATTAGCAGCAGATCCGCAGTTTGCTGACATAACCCTGTTCAGATCTTCATGATGAATGTAAAATGCTCACAAAGCTGTGTCTTATAAACACTTAATGTTCTATATTCATGCACTGAGATTTAGTTACTACACAAGCGAATACAATTCCCTAAATAAAAGAAGCGCGTTTCGCTATCTGTAAAAAAAAGAATATAAATGGAAATGGCAAAAAATAGCATGGTTTGACTAAACATATTGTGACTTGGAACTTTTATCAATCTGTAAAATGGCAAGAAGTAAAATGTATGAATGGAATGGATTGTTACATGAGCACAATTAATGTATAATAACTTTATTAAAGTAAATGTAAAATGTATGAATGGAATGGATTGTTACATGAACACAATTAACCCTTTCGCTGCTGAGGCTTTTCCCGCCCCTGTGCTGAGGTCATTTTTACCGGTTTTGCTCATCATGTTTAAATGTGTTTTGAAGGCTTATTTTAGTATATGACCCAGACATATATATATATCGTTCTTTCCGTCAGACTCGGTAGATTTCATAATATGTCATTATTATATGTATACGTTATGTCATGTCTGTATATTATAACAAAAAATGCAATAAAATATGTATTTTCAATAATTTACAATGTGTAAAGTGTTTTTTTCACATTTTAACATGCGAGCAACTGCGGTTTATTTTTGTATGGGGTGCGCTTGTTAAAAAAATTAGAGATGGGGTCTCGTTACATTTTTTTTTGGGGAAAATTACACTATTTTTAACAAACGCACCGCATACAAAAATCGTTAGTGCAGCATCATTGTTCACATTATAATTGAAATGGGAACAATATTGCTGCATTAACAAACAAAAAAAAATAAAAAAAAAGTTTTTTTTTTTTTTTTTAATTTTGTTTTTTTTTTGTTTTTTTTTTACAACATTTTTCACTTTCATGTTTGGTATCGTTGGAACGGCCATGCTCTGGCCGATCCAACCATACCAAAATTTAACCCCTAACTGCCACGGATCGGGAGATAGGGAGTTCATTGGAACTCCCTATCTCCACCGTTTGGTGTCAGTTAAGGGTTAAGTCCAGGACTGGCGTCATCGTGCTACGCACGATGACGCCAGTCCTCAGGGGGAGTTCCCGGAGGCTTGGCCGACATCCAAGATGTCGGCCAGCTCCGGGAAAGGATCGCGAACCGGCGCTTTTTCAGCGCCGATTCGCGATCCAGCTCCCCAGGGGTTAATGCCAGGCATCATTTGGAAGGGCAGGCTGTGCCCTTCCAAATGATGCATGGGTTAACCCCCGCAGAGCCGCCTGAATGCAGAGCCGCACATGCGGGGGGGGCGCCTGAATTAGGTGTCATCGCGCTGCCGCGATGACACCTAATTCCGGCGGCTGTGGTCCCGGATGCGCGGCTGACATCCAGGATGTCAGCCCGCACCGGGGGGGGCAGCAATCGGCCGGAACCCGGCCGAACGCTGACCCCAATGGGAGGACGTGCTCAGCGCGTCCTCCGCATACCAGCGGGAATGCTGAGGACGCGCTGAGCGCGTCCTCAGCATCCAAGTGGTTAATGTATAATAACTTTATTAACCACTTCGCTAAGGGGGACGCACTCATGTCTCCTGCCGCAGGAAGGGTTGGCTGCGGAAGACGCGCTGAGCGCGTCCTCCCGAAGCAGCCTGCGATCGGCTGGATTCCGGCCGATCGCTGCGCCCCCCGGTGCGGGCTGACATCTTGGATGTCAGCCCGTAAATCCGGGACCTCCGCGGGCACAATAGATGTCATCGCGGCGGCGCGATGACATCTATTTCAGGCGCCCCCCCGCAAGTGCGGAGGAGGCGCCTGAAAGGGAGGGGGTGGTCCTTCAGACCTCTCTCCCTCCCGATCGCGGGGGTCCTGAGCTTAATGCCAGGCACCGTTTGGAAGGGCACAGCCTGCCCTTCCAAATGGTACTTGGCATTAACCCCAAGGGGGCCGGATCACGAATCGGCGCCGAAAAGCGCCGGTTCGTGATCCTTTCCCGGAGCTGGCCAACATCTTGGATGTCGGCCAAGCCTCTGGGAACTCCCCCTGAGGACTGGCGCCATCGTGCATAGCACGATGACGCTAGTCCTGGAGTTAACCCCTAGCTGCCTCCAATGGTGGAGATAGGGGGTTCCAATGAACTCCCTATTTCCCGATTTGTGGAAGCTAGGGGTTAATGTTTGATATCGTTGGATCGGCCAGAGCATGGCCTTTCCAACGATATCAAACATGACCGTGAAAATGTTTTTATTTTTTTAAAAAAAAATAAAAACAAAATTTAAAAAATAATAATAAAAAAATAAACAAGTTTTTTATTTTTTATTTGATTTCTTAATGCAGCAATATTGTTCCCATTTAATTTATAATGTGAACAATGATGCTGCACTAACGATTTTTGTATGGGGTGCGTTTGTTAAAAATAGCGAAATTTTCCCCCAAAAAAAATATAACGAGACCCCATTTCTAATTTTTTTTAACAAGTGCACCCCATTCAAAATATAACTGCAAACTATCGCATGTTAAAATGTGAAAAAAAACACTTTGCACACTTTACATTTTTGAAAATTCAAATTTTATTGCATATTTTGTTATAATATACAGACAGCACATAACATATACATATAATAATGACATATTATGAATCTTCCGAGTCTGCCGGAAAGAACGATATATAATATGTCTGGGTCATATAATAAAATAAGGCTTCCAAACGCGGTTAAACATGATGAGCGAAACCGGTAAAAATGACCTCAGCACACAGGCGGGAAATGCCTCAGCAGCAAAAGGGTTAAAGTAAATGTAAAATATATGATTGGAATGGATTATTACATGAGCACAATTAATGTATAATAACTTTATTAAAGTAAATGTAAAATGTATATAGTCTATACTATTTCTTAATAATTATTATTATTATTCTTTATTTATAAAGCGCCGGCATATTCTGCAGCTCTTATGAATTACCATTCATCCCTATAGAACTTTGGGAAGTGTATGGACTGTATTGCACCATAGAATCTAATCCACACACATTGTCTTTTACAAGCACTTGTGTATGTCATTTATATGTCTGTCTAACAGGCACTAGCATATGTGATATAATGCCAGCCTTGATTTGTTCTGAGCGAGAAGTGCCCAATAGAATTTACTGTTTTTTTTAAGACATATAGACCAGTTTTCCGCTTAGCTGATAAGCAGTAGGGATGAGCCGAACACTCCCCGAGTTCGGTTCGAGCCCGAACCCGAACTTCCCATTTGTTCGGGACCGGACCCGAACCCCCATGCAAGTCAATGGGGCTGAAAATCCGTTTTTTTAGAGTGCCCTCCAAGAGGACATATATGCTTCATATTTGCCATAAAAGGTGTATGGGGGTCCGGGGAGTGCCCTGGCGGACAGGAAACAAGGACAAAAAGTAAAAAAGAAAACGTTTTTAAAGGGACAGGGAGTTCTCCGTGAAATAAAGGTTAAAAATAAAAACGAAAAATTCCTTCAAATATCATGCCTGGAAGGTCCCCATAACCTGCCCGTGAAGTGGGGGATTTCTAGGATGTATAGAAACACTTGAAAACAAAAAAAATATGTTTCAAAAGACGGTAAATGCTTTCCCTTTAATCTATCCATAAACAACTGCTTGGGGCGGCAGCCTGTATGAAAATACATTTTAGGACGCGCAGAAAAGGTTTAGTGTTTTTTTTTGGCTAAATTATGGTGAAGCTTATGCAGGCTTTGGATGAAAGTAACAATAGGTGCTTTAAAATTGGGCTTTTAGTGTCGGCAACAGTGCCGTCACACCGTAACCCCTCTGAGGACACGAATCTGATACAGGCGTCAGTGGCAGTGCACCCAAATATTGTTCTTTTGGTGCCAGGCCTGCAAGTACTATCATACAGTAACCCCTCTGTGGTATTTTGGAAGAATGCAGGGGTGCACCATGTGGTCCTATATTGAAAAGTTTTTGATCTGTTAATGGGCGTCAGAGCACCCAGATATTGTGCCTTTAATGCCAGGCCATCAAGTACTATCATACAGAAACCCCTCTGTGGTATTGTGGAAGAGTGCAGGGGTGGACCATGTGGTCCTATATTGAAAAGTTTTTGATCTGTTAATGGGCGTCAGTGCACCCAGATATTGTGCCTTTAATGCCAGGCCATCAAGTATCATCAGACAGTAACCCCTCTGTAGTATTGTGGAAGAGTGCAGGGTTGGACCCTGAGGTTCAAAAAAATAAAATGATATAAATCTGGCACAGGCGTCAGTGCAGCCAAATATCGTGCCTTTCATGGCAGCAAGTGCATTCACACCGTAACCCTTTTGTGGTATTGTGGAAGAGTTCAGTGCTGGAGGTTTTGTGAATGCAGAAGAGGACATCCCCGATCTATTCCATTATTTCAGCATCAGGGGATTGATAGCTGCTGATCCAGTACTGATTCATTTTTATAAATGTCAGCCGGTCTACAGAGTCGGTGGACAGATGCACTCTTTTGTATGTGACAAAACCTCCAGCGGCAATGAACGTCCTTTCGGAAAGCACGCTAGATGAAGGGTAACCTAGTAGCTCCATAGCATATTGGCTAAGTTCTGGCCAGTGATCCAATCTCAACACCCAGTAAGCCAGTGGATCATCTGCTGGAAAGGTATCCAGGTCTGCCCTTGCCCCTAGGTAGTCCTGCACCATATGGTGAAGACGCTGGCAATGGGTGCCTACATTTGACGTCATTGGGCGTCGTGGACTAAAAAAATTGTAGAGACAATTGTGAATGCTTACATGTTATGTTCAATAAACACATGAAAACATATAATGTTTGTGTTGTATTATTTTAAGCAGACTGTGTTTTTCAAATTGTTGTGACTTAGATGAAGATCAGAGCACATTTTATGACCAATTCATGCAAAACTCCACGTAATCCCAAAGGGTTCACATACTTTTTCTTGCCACTGTATATGCTGCATTGATAATAAATGCACACACAACTTCTCCATTTTATTGTTTGGGTATGTTTAGAATGTGTAACTATACTTTGCTTTTTTTTTTTTTGGGCTGGTGTATTTGGGTTTGGCCAGGCTGTTCAGATTTGCCATTAACACCAGCTTTTAGGAGTTGCTAAAATTATGCGTGCAAACGCTGTGCGTTAAAAACTGCACATAGATTGTAATACCATCCGCATACCAGTTTACAAACACATTTGCGCACACAATGTTTACTTTATTAAAATAAAGGAAGCTCTCAATGTCATTGACTGGCAGAAACTCTTTCACGGGAAAAACACTGAGGATAAGTGGAATATCTTTAAACTAACACTAGAAAATTACACGTCACAATATATTCCACTGGTTAATAAATATAAAAGAAACAGACTGAAACCAATGTGGCTTAGTAGGAAGGTAACTAAGGAAATGAAAAATAAAAAGAAGGCATTTAAAGCTTTTAAATTTGATAAATCTGAGGCATCCTATAAAGCATATAGGGCAGCCAATAAAGCATGTAAAAATGCGATTAGATGGGCTAAACTAGAAAATGAAAAAGAAATAGCCAAAGAGAGCAAGACCAACCCTAAAAGATTCTTTAGGTACATAAATTCTAAAAAACCCAAGAGTGAAAATGTAGGTTCACTAAAATCTGAGTCAGGGTTATTGTTAACTGAAGATCAGGATAAAGCAGAAATTTTAAATGATTATTTTTCTTCAGTATTTATCAAAGAGAAACCTATAACAGGCGACATGAAATTCATTAATAAAAACTTACTAATACAAAGTGACTGGTTGACTCAGGACAAGGTTTTACACAAATTAAACAATGTGAATGTTAATAAAGCCCCAGGGCCAGATGGAATTCACCCGCGAGTACTAAGAGAGCTATGTGTTGAAATATGTAAACCTCTGTTCTTAATCTTTCAAGATTCTTTTCTTTCAGGAATAGTACCAGAGGATTGGAGAAAAGCTGACGTGGTCCCTATATTTAAGAAAGGTTTAAAATTTGTGCCTGGGAATTATAGACCTGTGAGCTTAACATCTGTGGCTGGGAAAGTATTTGAGGGGTTACTAAGGGATAATATTCAGGAATTTATTGGGAGGTATAATGTAATTGGCAAAAATCAGCATGGTTTCATGAAACACAGATCATGTCAGACTAACCTAATTACGTTCTATGAGGAAGTAAGTAGAAGTATAGATCAGGGGGTCGCAGTGGATGTGATTTACTTAGATTT
This sequence comes from Leptobrachium leishanense, assembly GCA_009667805.1. NCBI lineage: Eukaryota > Metazoa > Chordata > Amphibia > Anura > Megophryidae > Leptobrachium > Leptobrachium leishanense. The sequence continues at coordinate 20,777 of RXON01002648.1, forward strand.
TGCCAAAGCTTTCGACACAGTTCCACACAAAAGGTTACTACTTAAATTAAGAAAAAATGGTCTAGATGAAAATACTTGTTCTTGGATAGAAAACTGGCTAAAAGATAGGGTACAGAGAGTGGTCATAAATGGTACATTTTCAAGATGGACACCAGTGGTAAGTGGTGTCCTCAGGGGTCTGTTATAGGACCAATACTATTCAATTTATTTATAAATGACCTTGAGATAGGCATTGAAAGTCATGTATCAGTGTTTGCAGATGACACAAAGCTAGGAAAAGTAATACAATGTGAGCAGGATGTTACTTCGCTGCAGAGGGATTTAGATAAATTGGGGGACTGGGCACTTAAATGGCAGATGAAATTTAATCTAGATAAATGTAAAGTTATGCACTTTGGAGTGAAGAACACACAAGCAATTTATACCCTAAATGGTACGGAGTTAGGGAAATCCAAGCAGGAGAAGGATTTGGGAATAATCATAGACTTCAAACTAAGTAACAATGTGCAATGTCAAACAGCAGCCGCCAAGGCCAGCAAAGTACTGGCATGCATTAAAAGGGGAGTTCACTCACGGGATGAAAACATAATTTTGCCTCTGTATAAATCAATGGTCAGGCCGCACCTTGAATATGCCGTGCAATTTTGGGCACCTGTCTTAAAAAAAGATATTATATCGTTAGAAAAAGTGCAGAGACGGGCAACTAAATTAATAAGGGGGATGGAAGGTTAAGTTATGAGGAAAGACTAACAAGCTTAAACCTGTTTAGTTTAGAGAAAAGGCGCCTTAGAGGGGATCTGATAACCTTATATAAATATATACGGGGCCATTATCAACCATTGTCTGATAACCTATTCATTAACAGGACTATACATAGGACAAGGGGTCATCCATTTAGACTGGAAGAAAGAAAATTTAGCTTAAAGCATAGGAAGGGTTATTTTACGGTGAGAACAATAAAGCTGTGGAATTCTCTGCCTGTTGAGGTGGTTGGGTCAGAGTCTGTACAGACTTTTAAAAAACGACTGGATGACTTCCTGCAGACACAGAATATTAAGGGTTATAATATTTAATATGTGGGTAAAAGCTTCTTGATCCAAGGAGAAATCTGACTGCCATTCTGGGGTCAAGAAGGAATTTTTTTCCCAGTATGTTGCATATTGGCGAGCTCTTCAGACTGGGTTTTTTGCCTTCTTTTGGATCAACAGCAGTAGGTTATGTGGGAGAGGCTGAACCCGATGGACGCATGTCTTTTTTCAGCCTATATAACTATGTAACTATGTAACTATGTAATGTTAAGTATAGGATGCGCGCAGTACAGTAAGCTCGCACAGCGTCCGTGCAGGTTCACCTGTGGTAGTCGTATATGCGCATTTGTTGCGCTGAGATTGTAATACGACGTTCAGCGAAAGGGTTTTACCCCTCATGTTAATGCGTTTTTGCACCGGCGCAGGCGTTTTGCGCGAAGATTGTAATAGGGCCCTTAGTATTTCATACAGGCAGGGCTCGAGTCCTGCGGGAATGCACAGGAACGGCGTTCCCGCACTTCTCCTGCAGCGGGAACGTTGCAGGAACGCAGGTTCCCACTGTGGGCAGCCGGGACTGCTAGCGGAATGCATTAACAGCATTCCGTGTGACGCGGCCTACAGCCGAGATCTTGTGAGATAGCGTCACAGCTTTCAGAAGATGACGGCCGCCTGCAGGAGCACACTGGAGCTTGGAGGAAGACGCGGTCCTGAGGTCTGCAAGCTGGTAAGTATAACTCGAGGGGTCTCTGCCAGGTATAATTCATTCTGGGGTTCTGCACCTGGCCATAATTATTTCTGGGGTTCTGCACCTGGCCATAATTATTTCTGGGGGTCTGCACCTGGCCATAATTAATTCTGGGGGGCTGTGTCTGGCTATGACCATTTCTGGGGGACTGTACTTGGCCATAATTCATTCTGGGGGTCTGCACATGGCCATAACCATTTCTGGGGACTGTACTTGGCCATAATTATTTCTGGGGGTCTGAACCTGGCCATAATTAATTCTGGGGGACTGCACCTGGCCATAACCATTTCTGGGGGTCTGCACCTGGCCATAATTATTTCTGGGGTTCTGCACCTGGCCATAATTACTTCTGGGGTTCTGCACCTGGCCATAATTATTTCTGGGGGTCTGCACCTGGCCATAATTAATTCTGGGGGGCTGTGTCTGGCTATGACCATTTCTGGGGGACTGTACTTGGCCATAATTCATTCTGGGGGTCTGCACATGGCCATAACCATTTCTGGGGACTGTACTTGGCCATAATTATTTCTGGGGGTCTGAACCTGGCCATAATTAATTCTGGGGGACTGCACCTGGCCATAACCATTTCTGGGGGACTGTACTTGGCCATAATTCATTCTGGGGTCTGTCTGGCTATAATTAATTTTGGGGGTCTGTGTATAATTATTTCTGGAGATCGGTGTATATATATAAATATATATAATTTTATTTTTTTTACTCTTCGGGTAATAGGGGTTGTGGAATTCTTGGGTGAGTTCCCTCACTTTTTCCCAGGACTTGACCCCTGCATAATTATTTCTCGGGGTCTGCACCCGGCCAGAATTAACCATTTTGCTGCCGGATCACGATTCAATGCCAATCGGCGCTGAATCGTGATTCTAACCCGGAGGTGGTTGACATCTTGGATGTCAGTCAGGCCTCCGGGTCACCCCCTACCCACTGACATCCTCACCATACAGTGGCAATAAAAAGTATGTGAACCCTTTGGAATTACGTGGAGTTTTGCATGAATTGGTCACAAAATGTGCTCTGATCTTCATCTTAGTCACAACAATTTGAAAAACACAGTCTGCTTAAAATAATACAACACAAACATTATATGTTTTCATGTTTTTATTGAACAGAACATGTAAACATTCACAGTGCAGGGTTGAAAAAGTATGTGAACCTTTGGACTTAATAACTGGTTGACCCTCCTTTGGCAGCAATAACCTCAACCAAACGTTTCCTGTAGATGCAGATCAGACCTGCACAACGATCTGGAGTAAATTTGGACCACTCCTCTTCACAAAACTGTTTAAGTGTAGCAATATTCTTGGGATGTCTGGTGTGAATCGCTCTCTTAAGGTCATGCCACATTTCAATCGGGTTGAGGTCAGGACTCTGACTGGGCCACTCCAGAAGGCGTATTTTGTTTTGTAGAAGCCATTCTTTTGTTGAATTACTTGTATGCTATTGTCCTGTTGCATCACCCATCCTCTGCGGAGTTTCAGTTGGCAGACAGATGGTCTTAAGTTTTCCTGCAAAATGTCTTGATAAACTCTGGAATTCATTTTTCCATCAATGACAACAATCCGTCCAGGCCCTGAGGCAGCAAAGCAGCCCCAAACCATGATGCTCCCTCCGCCATGTTTTACAGTGGGGATGAGGTTTTGATGTTGGTGTGCTGTGCCTTTTTTTCTCCACACATAGTGTTGTGTGTTTTTTCCAAAAAACTCAATTTTGGTTTCATCTGTCCACAGAATATTTTGCCAGTAGTGCTGTGGAACATCCAGGTGCTCTTTTGCAAACTTCAAACGTGCTGCAATATTCGTTTTGGACAGCTATGGCTTCCTCCGTGGTGTCCTCCCATGTACTCCATTCTTGTTTAATGTTTTCCTTATTGTAGATGTGTCAACAAAAATGTTAGCATGTGCCAGAGATTTCTGTAAGTCTTTAACTGACACTCTAGGATTCTTCTTTACCTCATTAAGCATTCTGCGCTGTGCTCTTGCAGTCATCTTTACAGGACGACCACGCCTAGGGAAAGTAGCAACAGTGCTGAACTTTCTCCATTTGTAGACAGTCTGTCTTACCGTGGACACATGAACATCAAGGCTTTTGGAGATGCTTTTGTAACCCTTTCCAGCATCATGCAAGTCAGCAATTCTTGATCGTAGGTCTTCTGAGAGCTCTTTTCTGCGAGGCATGGTTCACATCAGGCAGTGCTTCTTGAAACCAATAAACCCAAAACTGGTGTGTGTTTTTAAAGGGCAGGACAGCTTTCAGAAACACATCCAATAATATCACACTGATTGGACTCAAGGTTGGCTCACTCCTGGCTCCAATTAGCTCTTGGAGAAGTGATTAGGCTAGGGGTTCACATACTTTTCCCACCCTGCACTGTGAATGTTTACATGTTATGTTCAATAAACATATGAAAACATATAATGTTTGTGTTGTATTATTTTAAGCAGACTGTGTTTTTCAAATTGTTGTGACATAGATGAAGATCAGAGCACATTTTATGACCAATTCATGCAAAACTCCACGTAATCCCAAAGGCTTCACATACTTTTTCTTGCCACTGTATGTGTGAGGATGTCAGTGGGCCAGTTAACCCCCTAGCTGCCAAGTGGAGATAAAGGGATCATTTGAATCCCTTTATCTCCTGATCCGTGGAAGCTAGAGGGTCATGTTTGACATCATTGGAAAGGCCTGATCATGGCATAAAAATACATTTTAAAAAAAATAAATTGGGGTTTCTTAAAAAAAAAAAAAATTGTCTGGGTTTTTTTCTTAAATTAAATAGGACCTAGGCTATCATCTAAAGATAATGAGCATAAAACGGTCATAACGAGCTCAGCGCATAGAGGTGAACTGGCTCAGCAGTGAAGGGGTTAAAAAAGCAAAAACATGTAAAAAATTGGGTATTTCTATTCTCAGGACAACATTTTTAAATTATTTAGCCGGGGTCTTTTTTTTTTGGTTGTAGATTTTGGGGATTAAATTACGGAAAAGTGTGGGTTTTTTTCCATTTTTTTTCATCATATTTCATATTTTTTTATATAGTAAATTATACGATATGATGGAAATAATGGTATTTTTAGAAAGTCCATTTAATGGCGGGAAAAACGGTGTATAATATGTGTGGGTTGCATAAGTGAGTAAGAGGAAAATTTGACCTAAACACTAATAGCGCAGAAACGTAAAAACAGCAACGGTCACTAAAGGACGGATTTGTGTAAAACCGCCCGCTCACTATTATTTTTTTGCAATTATTGATTGTATCCCTTTAAAACTAATTTTTAAATGGATAAAACGTGTAGCCAACTGAATAAAGTCTCACATTTTTTATACTTGAAAGAAAGACTTGTTTAATTTTTTTTGAAAGAAATCTTAAAAAAAAACACATTAAAATAAGATATTTGGATACCAACACATTTAGTATTTTTTTATTTATTTGCAAATCAACAGTATAGCAAAATAATATTTTCTCCTTTGTAATTTTTTTTTACGAATGACAAAATTTGTCATTAGTAAATGTAACTTTATTCAACTTTATTAGTCTTATTTTACTAATTAAATAATTTATCTGATTTTCCTTCGGTCTTCCAGACATGACAGCAGTACTCAGACACCGAATATTTACTTGTAAGATACAATAATATTTTTTAAAAAAGCAGGCATGGCTAAAGGCAAGGAAATGGTTAAATCCCGTAAGGAAACTATCAGTCACTCTTTTTTTTGACAGCTGTATGAACGTACACAATTGTTTAGTGATTCTCGTCTCCGATCACTGTTATGAAAGTGTCACAGCGCCGCTGCTCTAATCATGTAACTGCTGGCGGGAGGATTCCCTCAGGGACTGGTGTCTTTGTGTAATTACAAGTGAGAAAAAAAAAAGAAAGCGCATTTGCTTAATAGAAAAATAATATATATTAATTTTCCACAAAAGTCATTTCTAATTGGTGCAGCAAAAAAAAGGAAAAAGAAATGGAAGAAGGCTTCAAAATTTTATTGTAAAGAAATTTCAATGATAATATTAAAAAAACAAATAATCTGATGGACTCGTCACTGACATCACACATAATAAAATATGAACATATATATGTGACTCACCGGGTTATTCAGAGAGAGCTGAACTGGCACCGAAATTGCACCGAGCTGTGAATTTCCCCATACGGTGCAATTTCAGGGCCATTCGGCTATTCAGAAGACAAGCGGTTCGTCACATTTTAGCGTATTGCCAACAAAATATGGCAACCTTCGACGGCAGTGAAATCTCCCATAGAGAAGCAATGGTTAATCTTTTCACAGACACCGAACAGCAGAGAAAAGTTGCCGAAATGCCCTGTTGTTCGGTGGTTTCATTCGGCAGGTTTTTTCAGGCGAATCCCATAGGCTTCAATGTTAAAAATATTCCCGTTTTATACAATATCTAATAAACCGTTTATGCTTTTAATCTGCAGCAAAATGTCTCTTTATTGATTTTAGGATATTTTAGGCATTTTTCCAGCAAAAAAAAAAATTCTGATTTATTTCTTTTTAAATGGTGGTTTTTCTTTTTTTTCTGTAATAGATCTTTTCATTATTATGATTATTGGATCTTCTCTGTTAATTCCTGACATTTTGTACAATAGTGGTTTTTTTTGCAAACCGTGTTTCAAATTTGAAATTTTCCATTGTTTTGTTTTTTCCCCGTTCGTCGGCTTGTCGACTTTTTCCGGCAGCTGTTTGGCACTGTGTTTGGCAGATCGGAGGCTTTTTTTGGACGCATCAGGCACGTGTTTCCGTTCAATGCACCGGTGGATTTTTGGATGCGTTCGGCAGTTTTTCACTGCACTTTGGGAACCCTGCAGTGACTGCTGAATTCACCGTCTGGGAATTTGATTCCCTGAAGTGTAGCGTAGGTGAGAGCACCGAAATGTTTCCGAGTAACCCCTATAGTCAGAACTCACACACTCAGGAAAAATAAATGGATAAATGAAGAATGCTTGATAACATAATATATACATTAACCCATTCAGGGACATGACATGAAAATTGCAAAATAAAGATGCCATCTATATCTAATGTCAATAAGCACACTTTTGTAATTTGGACATTTACACTGGTTTCAATCTGAAAATGTGGTTCAGATTGAAACCACTGGGCCTGAAAGGGTTAAAGACTGAAGTGATTTACCTGAAAAAAGCAAAAATCTTTGAACAATCACTTTAAGATTCAGTATTGTAAAATCTCAAAAGGGAAAAATAATTGATAACGGATTCTGAATATTAAAATATTACAAAATTAAAAATTAAAATAAGAATTTCAAAATAATATTCATAATGGCAGATATATATATATATATATATTTATTTCTTGTGTTACATATAATCCATATAATAAAGTGAACTATATTTATTAATGCAGTTTATAAATCTCACCGATAAACAGTTATGAGGCTCAAGATAAACTTTTCGGCATTTCACATTGAAAAAGAGGAGGAAATAAAAAATATGGAAACAAAATAAGAACAAAACAAAAAAAAGTGTAAATAATAAAATAGATTTCGATGCTATATAGGACGACATTTTTTGTAAAATTAGAATATACGGTCATATGTAAATGAAATTCATGGGGTCTTTCATTAACCACGGGTCTTTCATTGAAAAATTGTTGGATTTAGTTTGACAAACGTCCGGGCACTATAGTGGATCAAGTACAGTGAATTCACTATATAGGGAACTGCCACTATAGTTCTCTGTTCCTACCACCTTAGTTTCTGCTGTATATTTCTAGCCTAGTCCTCAATGTAGTTTTTACCAGTGTTTCTGTCAAATTTGTGTAACGCAGATTTCCCCGTTGTTCCAGTCGAAGTTGACCAATGTTTTATTGCCTTAGGGGGTTATTCAATGTCGCAGACATTTCGTTGCTCTCTCGTTCACCGACTTCCCTGCACTTTGGGGAATCAAATTTCCCCAAAGTGCATTGAATTGGTCGCAAAATGCCGCCGCCAACTCACTGCAAACCCACCAGCTGCAGCACCAAACCCTTCGTCAGCTGCCGCCATCCCGCCGAACATCCGCAGCAAACCCACAGGAGGGCCGGAAAATGGGTAAACAAAAAAAAAAAGATCCTATGTATGATAATAAAAAGGTCTGTTACAGAAAAAAGAAAAAAAAGGATTTTTCCCCCAAAAATCCATAAAAAAAGGACTTTTTAATGCAGATTGAAATAATAAACGGTTTATTAGATATTGCATAAAAACGGGAGTATCTTTAATATTTTGATCTTTAACCTATGGGATTCCCTCAATAAACCTGCCGAATGAAAACACTTAACAGCAGGGCATTACGGCAACTTTTCTCTGCTGTTCGGTGTCTGAATAGATTAACCATTGCTTCTCTATGGGGCATTTCACTGCCGTCGAACAGACACCGTACTTGCTGGCAGTTCACCAATTTTTTTCTGAACTGCCTACTCTCTGAATAGCCAAATGGCCCCGAAATGTCACCGTTCGTGGAAATTCCATGTTCGGTGACATTTCGGGGCCAGATTGGCTCTCTCTGAATAACCCCTTATCATATTAATACTCATGAATATGAATGCAATATTCACTTTAATCAAAATGTTACGAGCCAAAAATAATATTGCTAAGTATGATTAAAATACTTTGAAAATAAACCAGATGTGAGGAAGTACATGAAAAGGCTAAATTGGGAATTTATCAGTTATTTTGGAATATTACGGTGTCATCCCGAAAAATTTTATGGCAGCCACTCACACCTTATTTATATATAACAATTTTATTAAACGTTTGGTTTAATCTATTTATTTTTTATTTTGTATTTATGAGTAACCTGGTAGCGTTAATATTCTTATGTGTATTTTTATTAGGTGACATTAACATAAAGTGTAAAGAAGATATTTATAATTAATTTTACATAATTTAACATAGATTCTACATTTTCGATGATCACATAATTAAATTAGTTGAATTGATCGAGGCAGGCATCATTTCATAATCATTAATTTCAGTAGTTTATAAACCATTACTTTATTTACTTTGAAATAAACAATAAATGGCAGAACAACACATTTATTAGACGTAATAAAAATCTGGAATTTCTTTTATTCTGTTATAAATTTCTGCATGATATTACAATGGGAAAAAAGTTTATTCTTTGTAAAGAACTTAGTGCTGAATGAAAAGTTATAAAACAACAAAGTTCAGCCTTTGGATCCTAAGGGAAACTATTGCAAGCATTTTTTTTTCAGGTTCATGACAGTTCAATGAATTTCACTATAATTAAAATGATGTCATGGTTCCACCATAGTAATTATGTCTCTTCCACTTGAAACTCTCCAGAGGCCACGGATTAATATGGTTTGCTGTGAAGCCACAAGAGAAGGAAAAGTTTCAGTTGAAAAACTTGTTTGATTTATCTTCTACTATAACTTTAATGTAACTTATTGTATTATAATCTATATTATAATAAAATCTATTTCACTTTATAAAAAATATAATTTTTTTCAATGCTATCATTTTTGTAAATTTTATATAAACATGAATTCAATTTCATATTTAAATTAAATAATTTAATAATATTATACTTATATTATTTTAGTAATTAATATAGTATTATAAGTAATGACAGTAATAAAATTAAATAATGTGATTCAAATGACTAAATCATGGAATGCAATTTAAGTAATTCGAAAACATAAAAATGCATGTATCTAAAAAAATATATTACAAGCACGACAAACATTCAGTGACAGATTTAAATATTACTAGTTTCAGTAGAAAATGAATTAAATAATATTTTTTAAAGTTCAACTATTTGGAGTTGAGCCCTTAGGCTATTAGACCATGACCTGAATCATCAGTCTTTCTATAGCAAGTTTATCAAGATATCAGAAGACACAAAAACACATGTGTGGATATACATTTCATTTTACTTAATAAATTCAATAAATCTTTTTTATAATTTAAAATTTTATTGAAAGTTAATCTAATCATTTATGTTGTAGCCCCTCATCCCATGTCATTTTTTATTATTATTTTTCAAAGGAAAAGGCATTTAATTATTTGCATATTTAAGGTTTCCAATTCAAACGGGATTTAATACATTTTTAAAAATGATAATATTATTTATTTCACCTCATATATTCATAAACAGTCTTTATATTTTAATATAAAACATTAATAGACATTGTTGCTCTCACAATTATTTTACTTTATAATATAACTTTTTTATTGATTTAATTTTCAATAAGGAATAGTGACTGAGCTGCACTTTTTATTAAAACCTGTAGAATTCACATTTTTTAAATGTATTTTCTTCGTGAATTTCTGCATTGTAACATAAAAGTGCTAATGTTTATTGATTCTTTTAAACGGTAAAAGTTTTGTGTTCGGCGTAAAGTTAGAAAACCACACGGTTGAGTCTTGTCGTCCTGAGGGAAGCCGTCTGAAAGTTTAGTCATTTCTAAGGTTGGAGGATGTTCATGGTTATTTTCTCTGAGTTCCACTATAATTATGATGATGTCACAGTTCCACCATTGTAATTATCAGTCTGGCACTCGGCTTTCTCTGGAGGCGGCGTATTGATAGATTTCATTTTCAATCCAAAGAGAAGGAAAAGTTTGAACTGAAAGCGTAATTCTCTTTTCATGTAACTTTTCTGCGTTTTAATTTTATTTCATTGTAAAAGTGATTGAATATAGAAAAAACCTTTAACAAAGCGTTGGTTCCAACTTCAATTTATTATGAGGACAAATGTATTAAATTATAATGGAAATATGCTGGATATTATTTGTTTCAATTTATTACGAGGGCGGATGTATTAAATAATAATAAAAATATGCTGTATATTATTACTTTCAATTAATTACGAGGACAAATGTATTTAGATAATAAAAATAATAAAAATATGCTGGAAAATAGTTTCAATTTGTTACGAGGACAAATGTATTAAATAATAAAAATAATATGCTGGATATTATTTGTTTCAATTTGTTACGAGGATGAATGTATTAAATAATAAAAATAATAATATGCTCGATATTATTTGTTTCAATTTATTACGAGGGCGGATGTAGTAAATAATGGAAATATGCTAGATATTATTTTTTTCAATTTATTACGAGGACAAATGTATTAAATGATAATAATGAAAATATGCTGGATATTATTTATTTCAAAATAAATGTAAAATAATTAGTGTGATAAATCAAAGCAAAATAATTTATGACGATCAATAAGTGAATTTAATGTATTTTTTTTTACATTGATTTGAAAATTATTGTGAGAGGAATACAACAGACATGTCTGTGTTTGTTTAGGTTCATAAGAAAATTAATAACAAATTTTTTTTCTAAGCATAAAGTAAACTATAGCCAGAAAAAAAATTCAGGGGTCAATTATTCGACTCCTCTGCTGCCACGTCTTTTTCTTGATTGCACGCTGGCATCTTGCTACAAGAAGTAACTGGATGCTCAGCTGACCAATGAGATGCTTCCCATAGAGATGCCTCGTGAATAACCAGTGGGTGAAAGGGTGGGATTCAACATGCAACATTTTTCTTGCAAATCTCATTTAGTGATATTCCGTGGGTATCTCGCTGTGAGAAAATAAAAAATTTCACAGAGCGGGAAGCTCGCCCAGTGGATCCGAGAGATCGCCCTCTATAGGTAGTCGATGCACCAGCAAGCTGTGCAACCTCCTATACCTGGTGGACACAATGGCATCATTGGAAACCCCCTCTTACATGATGTTCTGAGCAGGGAAATTAAACATTTTAGAAATAGAAATCCCTCCCAATGTGCCCCAAACCCCTTTTCCACATTCCAAACGTATTGTGTCCTTAAGTAAAATAAATATGGCTTTCTCAGCGAGAAGAGACTCACGAATGGTCAGTGTCTCCTTATGTCATAAAAACCCATAAACTGCACCATAGTTCCATTCACCTTAGCTTCATATCCAGGGTGGCATCAGCACCCCCATCAATTCCTGTGACTAGGTTTGGTGTAAAAGAAAATACATTTTAACCCTTTCGCTGCTGAGGCTTTTCCCGCCCCTGTGCTGAGGTCATTTTTACCTGTTTTGCGCATCATGTTTAAACGTGTTTTGAAGGCTTATTTTAGTATATGACCCAGACATATTATATATCGTTCTTTCCGTCAGACTCGGTAGATTCATAATATGTCATTATTATATGTATACGTTATGTCATGTCTGTATATTATAACAAAAAATGCAATAAAATATGTATTTTCAATAATTTACACATGTGTAAAGTGTTTTTTTTTCACATTTTAACATGCGAGCAATTGCGGTTATATTTTGTATGGGGTGCGCTTGTTAAAAAAATTAGAGATGGGGTCTCGTTACATTTTTTTTTGGGGAAAATTACACTATTTTTAACAAACGCACCGCATACAAAAATCGTTAGTGCAGCATCATTGTTCACATTATAATTGAAATGGGAACAATATTGCTACACTAACAAACCAAAAAAAATAAAAAAAAAGTTTTTTTTTTTTTTTATATAATTTTTTGTTTAATTTTTTTTTTATTTTTATTTTTCATTTTTTTTTTTTTTTACAACTTTTTTCACTGTAGTGTTTGGTATCGTTGGAACGGCCATGCTCTGGCCGATCCAACCATACCAAAATTTAACCCCTAACTGCCACGGATCGGGAGATAGGGAGTTCATTGGAACTCCCGATCTCCACCGTTGGTGGCAGTTAAGGGTTAACTCTAGGACTGGCGTCATCGTGCTACGCACGATGACGCCAGTCCTCAGGGGGAGTTCCCGGAGGCTTGGCCGACATCCAAGATGTCGGCCAGCTCCGGGAAAGGATCGCGAACCGGCGCTTTTCAGCGCCGATTCGCGATCCAGCTCCCCAGGGGTTAATGCCAGGCATCATTTGGAAGGGCAGGCTGTGCCCTTCCAAATGATGCCTGGGTTAACCCCCGCAGAGTCGCCGATCGGGAGGGAGAGAGGTCCGAAGGACCTCCCCCCCTCCCTTTCAGGCGCCTCCTCCGCACATGCGGGGGGGCGCCTGAATTTGGTGTCATCGCGCTGCCGCGATGACACCAATTCCGGCGGCTGCTGTTCTGGATGCCGGGCTGACATCCAGGATGTCAGCCCGCACCGGAGGGGCCAGCGATCGGCCGGAACCCGGCCGAACGCTGACCCCAATGGGAGGACGCGCTCAGCGCGTCCTCAGCACACCAGCGGGAATGCTGAGGACGCGCTGAGCGCGTCCTCAGCAGCGAAGTGGTTAAAAAAGTGTTTTTTAAAAAAAATTGTGAGGGGGTTAATAAAATAGGGCTTCAATCAACTTTTAAACATGAGCATAAAACGGTCAAAATGAGCTCAGTGCATAGAGGTGGAAAGGCTCAGGAGTGAAGGGGTTAAAAAGCAAAAAAACATGTAAAAACTGTGTTTCTAATCTAGGACAAAATTTCTAAACTATTTAGCCGGGGTGTTTTTTGACGGTTGTAGGTTTTGGGGATTAAATTTAGAAAAAGTGTGTTTTTTCCATTTTTTCATCATATTTCATATTTGTATTATAGTAAATTTTAGGATATGATGGAAATAATGGTATCTTTAGAAAGTACATTTAATGGCGGGAAAAACTGTATATTATGTGTGGGGATTGCATAAACGAGTAAGGCTAGGGTCAGACGAAAGCATTTTTCCCCGCGAACTCGAAAAAGTGCGTCCGAACGCATTGACGTATTTTTTCACAGAATGCGCAAAAACTGTCAGATGACGCGCATTTTCGGGCGTGATTTTGTACGGATCGTCAATAAAACTCTTTTTGCGTCTGGACGTTATGTAGGCTGGACATTAGCAGCGTCTGACATCTCCTAATCACGCAAATACGCCGCTATGCCGCAGCTGCGCACTCAGTACGTCTGTAATAGCGGTTCAGCGTTCTCAGAAAAATGCGTTAAAATTCCACTTGCGTTGCACGGCCGGACTTTTGTGCGGCTGTACATCGTATATTGGCCGTCATTGCCCATCATCTGCTGCTAGTGCGGCCGTAATTATGTGCGCCAGAATGCACGTTAAAAGTGCGCTGGTCTGACCCCAGCCTAAGAGGAAAATTTGACCTAAACACAAACAGCGCAGAAACGTAAAAACAGCAGCGGACACTAAAGGATGGACAATCGTAAAACCACCTGGTCAATATGGGGTTAATTTAAGAAAAAGAGTTGATTTTGCTCTGCCCTCAATCATTTGTTTTCTAATATAATGAATTTCTTGCATTTACATCTTTTTAAAGAATAGAGGCAAAGCAGCATTCTTTTATTAACGACCAAGGACATATCATGTACGTCCTACAAAAATGGTCACTTAAAGACCAAGGACATACCTAGTTCGTCTTTTCATTACTCGTTCCTCCCTTCCGATACTCACCTCTCTGGCAGGGGTCCCACGGTGGTCTGACTTCAAGGAAGTCAGACTGTTGCTTTTTTTGACCCGGCAGTCGTACTGATGTCATTGCACTGGGCATGATGACGTCAGTTTGAGGCACCCCCCGGCAGAGCTGGGAGAGTGCCTGAAAGAGAGGGTGTCCTTTAGAGCCCTCTTCCCCTGGATAGGAGCAAGGTGGAAAAAAAAGAGGCATCGCTGGAAAGGTCACGGTGTGACCTTTCTAGAGATGCCTCTCATAATCCCTTAAGTACTGGTCTCGCGACTGTGCCAATCAGTGGATCATGGACTATATCCAGTGGTTCTGACATCTTGGAAGTCAGCAAAGCCTCTGGGGCCTCCCCCCCATCCACTGATGTCATTGCACATGGGTGCAATGACGCCACTTGAGCAAGTAGCCCCTAGCTGCCCAGGGATTTCCTATGGAAAACCGTAAGGTGGAGATAGTGGGGTTCTTTGAACCTCTATATCTCCATATTAACACTCATGAAAATGAATACAATATTTACTTTAATGAAAATATTACGAGCTAAAAAAAATATTGTTAAGTATGATTAAAATACTTTGAAAATAAACCAGATGTGAGGAAGTACATAAAAAGGCTAAATTGGGAATTTATCTGGCATTTTGGAATATTCCGAAAATTTTTATGGCAGCCACTCACACCTTATTTAAATATAACAAATTTTTTAAACGTTTGGTTTAATCTATTTATTTTTTATTTTGTATTTATGAGTAACCTGGTAGTGTTAATATTCTTATGTGTATTTTTATTAGGTGACATTAACATAAAGTGTAAAGAAGATATTTATAATTAATTTTACGTAATTTAACATTGATTCTACATTTTCGATGATCACATAATTAAATTAGTTGAATTGATCGAGGCAGCCATCATTTCATAATCATTAATTTCAGTAGTTTATAAACCATTACTTTATTTACTTTGAAATAAAGAATAAATGGTAGAACAACACATTTATTAGACGTAATAAAAATCAGGAATTTATTTTTTACAGTTATAAATTTCTGCATGATATTACAATGGGAAAAAAGTTTATTCTTTGTAAAGAACTTTGTGCTGAATGAAAAGTTAGAAAACAACAAAGTTCAGCCTTTGGATCCTAAGCTGCGGAATATGCTGGGGCTTTATAAATAAAGAATAATAATAGTAATAATCCTAAGGGAAACCATTGCAAGAATTTTTTTTCAGGTTCATGACAGTTCAATGAATTTCACTATAATTAAAATGATGTCATGGTTCCACCATAGTAATTATGTCTCTTCCACTTGAAACTCTCCAGAGGCCACGGATTAATATGGTTTGCTGTGAAGCCACAAGAGAAGGAAAAGTTTCAGTTGAAAAACTTGATTGATTTATCTTCTACTATAACTTTAATGTAACTTATTGTATTATAATCTATATTATAATAAAATCAATTTCACTTTATAAAAAATATAATTTTTTTCAATGCTATAATTCTTGTAAATTTTATACAAACTTGAATTAAATTTCATATTTAAATTAAATAATTTAATAATCATATACTTATATTATTTTACTAATTAATATAGTATATTAATGACAGAAATAAAATTAAATAATGTGATTCAAATGACTAAATCATGGAATGCAATTTAAGTAATTCAAAAACATAAAAATGCATTTAACTAAAACTGTATTACAAGCACGGCAAACATTCAGTGACAGATTTAAATATTACTCGTTTCAGTTGAAAATTAATTAAATAATATTTTTTAAAGTTCAACCTCTGTATCTCCAAATCTAGAGGGTCATGTTTGATATCGTTGGAAAGGCCAGAGCATGAACTTTCCAATGATACCAAATACGGCCATGTTTCGAGTAAACCGAAAAATAAATAAAAAAACACAAACAGAAACATAGAAACATAGAAACATAGAAAAATGTCGGCAGATAAGAACCTTTCGGCCCATCTAGTCTGCCCAATTACATGGATACTTTACCTGGATTTATCTTTTGTTTAGGATAGCCGTATGCCTATCCCATGCCTGCTTAAATTCAATTACTGTTTTGGCCTCTACCACTTCAACTGGAAGACTGTTCCATGTATCCACCACCCTCTCAGTAAAATAATGCTTTCTGATGTTACTTTTAAACCTTTGCCCCTCTAATCTAAGACTATGTCCTCTTGTTTTGCTACTTTGTTTCCTTTTAAATATACTCCCTTCCTCTACCTTGTGGATTCCCTTTACGTATTTAAATGTTTCTATCATATCTCCTCTGTCTCGTCTTTTTTCCAAGCTGTACATGTTAAGATCATTAAGCCTTTCCTGGTAACTTTTCTCCTTCAAGCCGTACACCATTTTAGTAGCCCTTCTCTGAACTCTCTCTAAGATGTCTATATCCTTCTGGAGATACGGTCTCCAGTACTGCACACAGTACTCCAAGTGAGGTCTCACCAGTGCTCTGTACAGTGGCATGAGCACTTCCCTTTTCCTACTGCTAATACCTCTCCCTACACAACCAAGCATTCTGCTAGCATTTCCTGCTGCTCTATTACATTGACTACTTACCTTTAGATCCTCTGCAATAATAACCCCTAAATCCCTTTCCTCAGATGTTGAGGTTAGGACTGTATCAAATATTCTATATTCAGCCCTTGGGTTTTTACGTCCCAGGTGCATTATCTTGCACTTATCCACGTTAAAACTCAATTGCCACAGTTCCGACCATTTTTTTAGTTTACCTAAATCATTTGTCTGATCCCTCCAGGAACGTCAACCCTGTTGCAAATCTTTGAGTCATCAGCAAAAAGACATACTTTTCCATTAATACCTTCTGCAATATCACTAATAAAAATATTAAATAGAATGGGTCCAAGTACTGACCCCTGAGGTACCCCACTGGTAACAAGACCTTGCGCCGAATAAACTCCATTTACCACAACCCTCTGGTCCCTGTCACTCAGGCACTGCCTAATCCATTCAACAATATTGGAATCCAAGCTCAAAGATTGCAATTTATTGATAAGCCTTCTATGCGGAACAGTATCAAAAGCCTTACTGAAATCTAAATAAGCAATGTCTACTGCACCACCTGTGTCTATTATTTTTGTTACCCAATCAAAAAAATCAATAAGATTAGTTTGGCATGATCTCCCTGAGGTAAACCCATGTTGTTTCTGATCCTGTAATCTATGTGTTTTTAGATGGTCAACAATCCTTTCCTTTAACATGGTTTCCATTAATTTCCCCACTACTGACGTAAGACTAACTGGCCTATAGTTCCCAGATTCCTCCCTACTACCCTTCTTCTGAATGGGCACAACATTTGTTAATTTCCAGTCTTCTGGGATGACTCCCGTTAACAAGGATTGGTTAAATAAATCTGTTAACGGTTTTGCTATTACATCACTGAGCTCTTTTAATAACTTAGGGTGGATCCCATCAGGCCCCATTGACTTATTTGTCTTTACTTTAGACAGCTGCTGTAGAACCTCCTCCTCTGTAAACTGATATGTAATTGTCTCGTTAGTGTTTCCTCCTAACTGAGGTCCCTTTCCTTCCTTTTCTTCTGCAAAGACTGAACAAAAATATTCATTGAGGCAGTCAGCGAGACTTTTATCCTCTTCTACATACCTTCCTTCCTTTGTTTTTAATCTAACTAATCCTTGTTTTACTTTTCTTTTCTCGTTTATGTATCTAAAAAATGTTTTGTCCCCCTTTTTTACTGACTGAGCTATTTTCTCTTCTGCGTGTGCTTTGGAAGCCCTTATAAATGGCTTTGCCTCTTTCTGCCTAATCTTATAGGTTTGCCTATCTTCTTCACTCTGAGTTGTTTTATAATTATTGAATGCTGTCTTTTTGTTCTTCACTATTTTGGGCACTTCTGCAGAGTACCACAGTGGTTTCTTCCCTTTTTTGCTTTTGCTAACAAGCCGAATGCAATTGCCTGTGGCCTTCAATAATGCCTCCTTTAAATAATCCCATTTCTCCTGGACTCCCTTTAAACTCCTCCAGTCTGATAATGACTCATTCACACAAAGTCTCATTTTAGAAAAATCTGTTTTTTTAAAGTCTAAAACTTTTGTTTTTGTGTGGTGCGGCTCCATCCCTGTTCTTATATTAAACCATACTGACTGGTGATCACTAGATCCCAAATTTTCACCTACAACAACATCCGATACTAAACCTCCATTTGTGAGTATTGAATCCAATACGGCCTCTTTACGGGTCTGCTCCTCAACTACTTGTGTTAGAGATAATCCCAGTAGGGAGTTTAGAATATTTGTACTCCTGGTGCACCCAGCTGTTTTGGTTTTCCAGTTCACATCAGGAACAGGGTTATTCAAAGTGATTCGAAAAGTCACCGCACGTTCGGTGACTTTTCATTCTCTTCAATTCGGTTCCTTTTGCCGATCCCATTTCGGTCCCCGAATTGCAGGGAAAAGCTGCCGCAAACCTGACGAAAACTAACCGCAAAACCCAGCGAATGCATGCCGAAAACCCACAAAAACATCTGGATTAACCTGCCGAAAACCACGGTAAAACCTGAGCAGAGGCCGATCACACGCAGTGAAGCCGTCGGAAAAAGCCGAGACCGCAGACAGAGTGAAGTGAAAAAATTAGCAAAAGAGTTTGCATGAATGTTTGAAAAGTGAAACGCTGTTTGCAAAGAAACTCCTTAGCGAAAATGTCTGAAATTTACATATGATCCAATAAATGATAATAAAAAGGGCTGTTACAGAAAAAATAAGTAAACTTAAAAAAAATAATAATAATCGGACTTTTAAAAAAAAAAATCAGAAAAATGCTTAAAATATCCTAAAAAAATCTATAAATAAAGAGACTACTGCAGAATTTTATAATTAACGGTTTATTAGATATTGAATTAAAACGGGAATATTTTTAACATTGAAGCCTATGGGATTCTCCTGAATTAACTAGCCAAATTAAACCACCGAATGGCAGGGCATTAGGGGAACCTTTCACTGCTGGTTTGTGTTCTCTGAATAGCCGAAGCAGTGCTTTTTCATGGGGTTTTCACTGCCCTCGAACAGGCACCGTATGTGCAGGCAATTCGCCAGGATTTGGCGAATTGCCTGCTCTCTTGATAGCCGAATGGCCAGGAAAGGTAACCGAACGCTGATTTTCAGCGTTCGGTTACCTTTCTCAAGCAATTCGGATCTCTTAGAATTACCCTGTAAAAATAGCGTTTTTCTTAAACTTTTTAAATTTATTAACACAGCATTATTGTTCACATTTCAATTCTAAAGTCAACAATGATGCTGCACTAACTCACCTTCTCATTTCCCACGATGAAAAATTATTTTATTCAGTTTCAGTTAAAATCACATATTGTTTCAATTTTCTCAAAAAAACACAGTAACAGGTTCCCATTTCTATTTTTTTTTTAATAAGAGTAGCACATAGAATATATAACCACAAAGGATTGGATGACAAAATGTAAAGAACAGATAAGAGCCTTTCGGCCCATGGCGGACCCTATTACATTCTTCGCGGAAATTCGCCCGTGAAACACATTTTTTTTTGCGCGCAGCGTTCAGTGTTATCGCACGAAAATTAACGGTGGTATCACAATCCTCGCGCATTTTTTCTTCCGTCAAAAAAAAAAAGTGCGTTAAAATGACGCGCAAAATGAAGAAAAATACGCGCGCAGTAACATTGTGCGCGTAAATCAGTGTGCGGACTGTTTTTTTTGCGGTATTCAACCAATCAGAATTAAGAACCTTAATTGACATCAATTAACTTTAATTGACCTTAATTGTCTCCCGTTAAGTTTTTGCGCCTGTCAAAGTAAATCTGAGTATATATGCTGCAGCAATAATAAAAACACGAACAAATTCACAATTTTATTGTCTGGGTATGTGTAGAATGTGTAACTATACTGTGCTGTATTGTTTTTTTGTGCTGGTGTTTTTAGTTTCGGCCAAGACGTTCAGATTGCAGTTACCACCAGCTTTTCAAATACGTTAAAAAAAGCGCGGAAACGTCGATTGTAAAAAGTTGCGCGAAGATTGTAATACCATCCGCGTACCAGCACACGAACGCCTTTGCGCGCACAATGTTAAGTATGGGATGCGCGCACAAACTTTTGTTTGCGCAGGGTAACTCGCGTTCAACGTTAACGGGCATCGTTTCCGCGAACGTTGTAATACGACGTTCTGCGGATTGGGCTTTTCCCCCTCGCATTAATGCGCTTTTGCGCGCGCACAAACAATTAACATAGAAACATAGAAAAATGTCGGCAGATAAGAACCTTTCGGCCCATCTAGTCTGCCCAATTACATGGATACTTTACCTGGATTTATCTTTTGTTTAGGATCGCCTTATGCCTATCCCATGCTTGCTTAAATTCAATTACTGTTTTGGCCTCTAACACTTCTACTGGAAGACTGTTCCATGTATCCACCACCCGCTCAGTAAAATAATGCTTCCTGATGTTACTTTTAAACCTTTGCCCCTCTAATCTAACACTATGTCCTCTTGTTTTGCTATTTTGTTTCCTTTTAAATATACTCCCTTCCTCTACTTTGTGGATTCCCTTTACGTATTTAAATGTTTCTATCATATCTCCTCTGTCTCGTCTTTTTTCCAAGCTGTACATGTTAAGATCATTAAGCCTTTCCTGGTAACTTTTCTCCTTCAAGCCGTACACCATTTTAGTAGCCCTTCTCTGAACTCTCTCCAAGATGTCTATATCCTTCTGGAGATACGGTCTCCAGTACTGCACACAGTACTCCAAGTGAGGTCTCACCAGTGCTCTGTACAGTGGCATGAGCACTTCCCTTTTCCTACTGCTAATACCTCTCCCTACACAACCAAGCATTCTGCTAGCATTTCCAAGCATTCTGCCAGCATTTCCTGCTGCTCTATTACATTGACTACTTACCCTTAGATCCTCTGAAATAATAACCCCTAAATCCCTTTCCTCAGATGTTGAGGTTAGGACTGTATCAAATATTCTATATTCAGCCCTTGGGTTTTTACGTCCCAGGTGCATTATCTTGCACTTATCCACATTAAAACTCAATTGCCACAACTCTGACCATTTTTTTAGCTTACCTAAATCATTTGTCATTTGGCTGATCCCTCCAGGAACGTCAACCCTGTTGCAAATCTTTGTGTCATCAGCAAAAAGACATACTTTTCCATTAATACCTTCTGCAATATCACTAATAAAAATATTAAAGAGAATGGGTCCAAGTACTGACCCCTGAGGTACCCCACTGGTAACAAGACCTTGCGCCGAATAAACTCCATTTACCACAACCCTCTGTTGTCTGTCACTCAGCCACTGCCTAATCCATTCAACAATATTGGAATCCAAGCTCAAAGATTGCAATTTATTGATAAGCCTTCTATGCGGAACAGTATCAAAAGCCTTACTGAAATCTAAATAAGCAATGTCTACTGCACCACCTGTGTCTATTATTTTTGTTACCCAATCAAAAAAATCAATAAGATTAGTTTGGCATGATCTCCCTGAGGTAAACCCATGCTGTTTCTGATCTTGTAATCTATGTGTTTTTAGATGTTCAACAATCCTTTCCTTTAACATGGTTTCCATTAATTTCCCTACTACTGACGTAAGACTAACTGGCCTATAGTTCCCCGATTCCTCCCTACTACCCTTCTTGTAAATAGGCACAACATTTGCTAATTTCCAGTCTTCTGGGACGACTCCTGTTAACAAGGATTGGTTAAATAAATCTGTTAATGGTTTTGCTATTACATCACTGAGCTCTTTTAATAATTTAGGGTGGATCCCATCAGGCCCCATTGACTTATTTGTCTTTACTTTAGACAGCTGCTTTAGAACCTCCTCCTCTGTAAACTCATATGTAAATGTCTCTTTAGTGTTCTCTCCTAACTGAGGTCCCTTTCCTTCCTTTTCTTCTGCAAAGACTAAACAAAAATATTCATTGAGGCAGTCAGCGAGACTTTTATCCTCTTCTACATACCTTCCTTCCTTTGTTTTTAATCTAACTAATCCTTGTTTTACTTTTCTTTTCTCGTTTATGTATCTAAAAAATGTTTTATGTATTACGGGGTTATTCAAAGAGATTCGAAAAGTCACCGCACGTCCGGTGGCTTTTCGTTCTCTTCAATTCGGTGCAAATCGGGTTTCCCATTTCGGCGACCCTGCGGTGTATTCAGCAAGCACCACAGGGCTGTCGAAGTGCAGGGAAAAGCTGCCGAAAAGCCGCCAAAAACCTGGCGAATGCACACCGAAAACCCGTAAAAACATCTGGATTAACCCTTCGAAGACGCCGGAAAAACCGGAGCAGGAGCCGATCACACACAGCGAAAAAGCCGACGCCGCAGACGGAGGCAGTGAATAAGTTAGCAAAACAGTTTGCTTGAATGTTTGAAAAGTGAAACGCTGTTTGCAAAGAAACTACTGAGCAAAAATTTACATATAAAATCCAATGAATGATAATAAAAAGGGCTGGTACAGAAAAAAGAAGTAAACTTACAAAAAAAGAAAAATGCTTAAAATTTCCTAAAAAATCTATAAATAAAGAGACTCTTTACTGCAGAATTTTATAATAAACAGTTTATTAGATATTGAATTAAAACAGGAATATTTTTAACTTTGAAGCCTATGGGATTCTTCTGAATAAACTTGCCGAATGAAACCACCGAACAGCAGGGCATTTCGGCAACTTTTCTCTGCTGTTCGGTGTCTGTGAAAAGATTAACCATTGCTTCTCTATTTGGCAAATTGCCTGCTCTCTGGATAGCTGAATGGCCAATTAAGGTAACCGAACACTGGTTTTCAGCTTCCAGTTACCTTTCTCCAGCCATTCGGATCTCTTTGAATAACCCTGTAAATGTAATAGGACCCCATGTCGGCTCAATTCTATGGATACTTTCCCTGGATTTATCTTTTATTTAGGATAGTTTTATGTAGTGGTGCATCGAAATGAAAATTTCCGGCCGCTACTGAAACTGAAAATTTGGGATCAGTTCGGCCAAAAACCAATACCGAAAATGACTTTTTTTCCCCTTCCAATTTCTTTTAAGATAGTTTTTTTGTATAATTCT
This sequence comes from Leptobrachium leishanense, assembly GCA_009667805.1. Classification (NCBI taxonomy): domain Eukaryota; kingdom Metazoa; phylum Chordata; class Amphibia; order Anura; family Megophryidae; genus Leptobrachium; species Leptobrachium leishanense. Next base: position 44,023 of record RXON01002648.1, read on the forward strand.
GTTAATACTAGACTTTATTAAATTAATATCAATTTACATTAATCCACATTAAAACTTAAGATATTTTTGTCCTATTTTGGTGGCGTTATTGTGCATACATTCATGTGTAAAATTTGTGGATACACACACACGTTTTATAGTTGCAGAAGACATTTACACATCCCAGCAATTCAGAGAACTCTGCAATAAACGTTATTATTTGCTGTGCGGAGGCTTTTAATCTCATTGTTTTGCCCTCCACCACATCTTAAATGAATATATATAGATCTCTCATCGATAATGGCTGAGATGGATCCTAAACACCAGTCTGTTTATATGTTGACTAAATAAAAGATAGGATTTTTAGTGTATGTGTGTGTTTGTTGGTAATCTGTTATTTTTTAAAGTGCAGAAAAACCAAGCATTATAAAGGGGTCTTTAAGATGCAAAGGAAAAGGCAAACCATTGCAAAATGAAAGTGTATACGTTCCATTAACCTTTGGAGGCAGGATCTATGGATGTAAGCTCCTATGAGCCGGGCCCTCTGCTCCTCTAGATTGTAAACTCCTGTGAGCCGGACCCTCTGCACCTCTAGATTGTAAGCTCCTATTGTAACAGCCAATCTAGATGGGAACCTGTGAGCGATGGATCAACCAAGGAAGCAGACGGAGGCCTTTGTTTCAAGGAAAATGGCGTTTATTCGGCTGGCACCTGCCGGACTCACGAGACAGATTGCAACTGTCCAAAGTCATGAGTGACAAGAACATGTACATGGATTCTATTTATACATTAGTCCAAAATACAATTCCCCTCCCATCATACCCAGATAGTCACGTAACAGTTACCATATGTCTGAATTAGGACCTACTTTACACATGATGTCAGCTTTCCTCTTCATTCTCATTTTGGACATGCAACTATTTCTATTCTTGACGGTCAGCATTTCTTTTTAGTTTTGCTGACAAACCGATTTCTTTTAATCATGCGGACTGAAAATAGGATCTTAAGAGCACTCAAGGACAGCAATTGTATTTTTAAACCACGAAATGGAAGAACATCGAAATGGCAGATCACTAGTTTTATATTAAATCCCAAGGATTGCTATCTCACTATGAGCTGGGCCCTCTGCTCCTCTAGATTGTAAGCTCCTATGAGCTGGGTCCTCTGCTCCTCTAGATTGTAAACTCCTGTGAGCCGGACCCTCTGCTCCTCTAGATTGTAAACTCCTATGAGCAGGGCCCTCTGCACCTCTAGATTGTAAGCTCCTGTGAGCCGGACCCTCATAAACCTCTCGTTTCCATCCTATATCCATTTTTCTGTATATTGTCCACTTTGGTTATTGTAAAGCGCTGCGGAAACTGTTGGCGCTATATAAACAATGTTAATAACAATGAAGGCAGCCTGGCTGTCATGTGACACAGCTTCACATTAACCCCCCTCCCTCTTGTTCTCAGAGCAAACACAGCCCAGCTGGCAAGAGGTCAGTGATAAATCACTCCTTCCGTGTCACTTTGAGGCCAGAGGTTACTGCTTGCCCTGATAGTGTGCATCATGCAGTTAACCCTTTGTGTGCAGAAATAGATATGTGTAGCAGCTCCTGCCTCTTTCTAATTACAATTATCTCCATCTAAGCAGCATTGAAAGAGTGATCACTCAGCGTCAGCTGGGATCATCAACTTTCGGCTGACCATTACGGCTGGTGTTTTGCTTTCGGGTCGAAACCGATAACCCCATTTTCGGCAGATATATATCGGTGGCCGAAATTCTGGTGCATCCCTAGTCTTTTATTATTATTATTATTATTATTAATTTATAAAGCGCCAGCATATTCCGCAGCGCTGTACAATAAGCACAGTACAGACAGGGTTACAATACATTGAACAACATTTGACAAACAGTACAGGAGGAGATGAGGGCCCTATTCCCGTAGGAACTCACAATCTAGGAGGGTTGGGGTTGGAAACAGGAGGAGAGGACTGTAAGGTGAGAGTGATTGATGGTTGCGTCAGTGAGTTGGGTGGTAGGCTTCCGTAAATAGCAATGTTTTCAGGGAGCGTTTGAAGGAAAGAAGTTAGGGGAAAGTCTGACAGCACGAGGGAGAGCGTTCCAGAGAGTGGGGGCTGCGCGTGAGAAATCCTGCAGTCTATCATGGGAAGAGGTGATGCGGGGAGAAGCTAGGCGCAGGTCACTGTTTGACCTTAGGGAGCGGGCTGGGGTGTATTTGGTGATTAGTGAGGACAGGTAGTGGGGCGCTGAGTTAGTGAGGGTTTTGTAGGTAAGGATAAGGATTTTGAACTTAATTCTGCAGTGGATGGGAGCCAGTGAAGGGACTCGCAGAGGGGAGCGGCAGAGACAGAGCGGCGGGTGAGGTGAATTAGCCTGGCGGAGGCGTTCAGGATGGATTGTAGGGGGGAGAGGCGGGACAGAGGGAGGCCAGATAAGAGATTATTGCAATAGTCGAGTCGGGAGATTACCAGGGCGTGTATGAGTTGTTTTGTGGTGACAGCGGTAAGAAATGGCCGAATTCTGGAAATATTACGCAGTTGGTATCGGCAGGAGGAGGAAAGAGACTTGATGTGGGGGATGAAGGAAAGAGCAGAGTCCAGTGTAACTCCAAGACAGCGAACTTGGTTTGATGGGGAGATGGTGATACCCTCCACCGTGATAGAGAAGTCAGGAGGTGGGGAGGCATTAGAGGGAGAGAATAAGTAGGAGTTCAGTCTTTGACATGTTGATCTTTAGGTGGTGGGAGGCCATCCAGGAGGAGATGCCAGATAAACAGTCACTGAGTTTTGAAAGGACAGGGGGAGAGAGATCAGGGGTAGAGAGGTAGATCTGAGTGTCATCAGCGTAGAGGTGGTAATTAAAGCCAAAGCTGTTGATGATTTTGCCCAGGGAGGAGGTGTAGATGGAAAAGAGCAGAGGACCAAGGACAGAGCCTTGAGGTACACCAACAGATAGAGGCAATGAAGAGGAGGAGTTACCAGCAAAGGACACACAGAAGGACCTGTTGGATAAATAGGAGTCCACCCAAGCAAGTGCAGTGTCACCGAGACCCAGAGAGTTGAGGGTCTGTAGAAGGAGGGTGTGGTCAACAGTGTCAAAAGCAGTCGAGAGGTCAAGCAGGATGAGAATAGAATAGTGGCCGTGTTTTTAGCAGTTAGGAGGTCGTTGGTGACTTTGGTGAGGGCAGTTTCAGTTGAGTGTAGCGGACGGAAGCCAGATTGCAGGGGGTCAAGTAGGGATTGGAGGACAGGAAGAGGGAGAGGCGGTTGAAGACTAGTTTTTCTAAGAGCTTTGATGTGAAGGGAAGCAGGGATACAGGGCGGTAGTTGGATGGAGAGTTGGTGTCTAGGGATGGTTTCTTTAGTAAAGGGGTAACTAGCGCGTGTTTGAAGGCGGATGGAAAGGAGCCAGTGGAGAGAGATAGGTTGAAGATGTGTGTGAGAGCAGGGGTGAGGGAGGAGGAGAGGGGAGGAATTAGATGTGAGGGAATGGGGTCGAGGCGGCACGTGGTGAGATGTGAGGAGGACAATAAGGAATTGACTTCCTCCTCAGTGGTTGGGAGGAAGCGGCAGAGGGTGGCAGAGGGACCTGTGGGAGTGGAGGTGGCAGATAACTATCTTGTGTAGGGATGTTGCTTCTGATAGTTAGAGTTTTACTGAGGAAGTAGTCTGCCAGGTCTTGAGCGCTGAAGGCAGCTGAGGGGGAAGGTGCAGGTGGGTGGAGGAGGGTGTTGAAGGTGGACCAGAGCCGTTTAGGGTTGGAGGACAGCATAGATATAAGAGATGAGAAGAAGGATTGTTTTGGCCAAGTGGAGGGCAGAGGTGTATGACCGGAGAATAAACTTGAAGTGAACAAAATCAGCTTCAGAGCGGGATTTCCTCCAGGCACGCTCTGCAGTGCGGGAGCATCTTTGCAGGTAGCGAGTTGGAGGGTGTGCCAGGGCTGAAGCTGGCGGCGTGGGGCCTTGCAGAGTCGAAGAGGAGCAAGAGTGTCTAGAGCAGAGATAAGCGTAGTGTTGTAGTGATTAGTGGCAGCATCAGGGCAGGTGAAGGATGAGGTATGAGGGAGGTGGTGAAGTAGGTTGGAGAATTGATGGGGGTCCACAGCATGTAGATTTCTGCGAGTGTGTGTGCGGGGTGGGGGAGCAGGGTGTTTAGGAAGTCCAGATAGGTTGAAAGAGAGAAGGTGGTGGTCAGAGATGGGGAAAGGGCGACATTTGAACTCAGAAATGGAGCAGAGGTTGGAAAAGACCAGGTCAATAACGTGACCATCGCGGTGGGTAGGGAGGAGGAGGATTGTGTGAGTCCAAGGGAGGACGTGAGTGAAAGAAGTTTGGAGGCAGCAGGAGCGGAAGGATCGTCAATGGGAATGTTGAAGTCCCCGAGAATTAGGCATGGAAGATTAGAAGACAGGAAGTGAGAAAGCCAGGTAGCAAAGTGGTCAAAGAACTGGGAGGTTGGTCCCGGTGGGCGGTAGATGACTGCCACCCTGAGAGCCAGAGGAGAGAACAGGCGGATGCAGTGTGTCTCGAAGGAGGAGAAGGAGAGGGATGAGGGTGGAGGGAGATGCTGGTAGGTGCAGGTGGGAGAGAGCAGGAGCCCGACCCCGCCACCATTTCTCTCACCCGGTCTGGGGGTATGGCTCAAGTGTAGACCGCCATGTGAGAGAGCAGCAACGGAGGCCGTGTCAGAGGGAGTTAGCCAGGTTTCAGTTAAAGCTAGGAGGTTGAAGGAGTTTGAAAGGAAGAGGTCATGGACGACGGTGAGTTTGTTGCACACAGAGCGAGCGTTCCAGAGGGCGCAGGAGAAAGAGGACAGGCGCTGAGGGATGATGGGAATGAGGTTGCTGGGCTTGCAGGGAGGTGATTTATGTGCGATGGAGATAGGATGAGAGGGAAGTATTGGATGTGTTGTGGGGCAGGGTTAGGGGATATGTCACCTGAATAGAGTAACAGCAGGAGGGTGAGAAAGAGAAGGTGGGAATGGGATTTGTGGGCGTGGGAGTGATTGGCAGCACGAGAGTTAGAGGAGACCATGTTCTGAGGAAACAAAGGAGCTCATGTGAGGCCATCATGTGGGACGAGAGGAGGGAGGGAGAGATGCAGATAGTGTAGGGGTCGGTGGTAGAGGGGCAGGAGTTCCATTTAAGGAGAAAGGTAGAAGTAAAGAGGAGAAGCGTGAGAGAAAGCATGAAATAGACTTGCGTTTACCCAGAGTAAAATTGGGCCTTGCAGTTCCTTCCTCCAGTCCCGCAACTCCAGGAATCAACTCTAAGCGTCCACTTAAGACTGTTACTTGTGAATGTCACAAGAGCCTTATGCCTATCCCATGCCTACTTAAACTCAATCACTGGTTTAAGCTCTATCACTTCTACTGGAAGGCTTTTCCATGTATCCACCACCCTCTCAGTAAAATATACTTCCTGATGTTACTTTTAACCCTTTGCCCCTCTAATCTAAGACTATAGGGGTTATTTAGAGAGTGCATTTTGGTGCTCTTGTTCCTCGAACTTCGAGGAATCATATTCCCTGACCCTGTAGTGAATTCAGCATTAACCACAGGGACCCCGAAGTGCAGGGAAAAGATACTGAATGGATCTGAAAACAATTGCCGATAAGATCTGCAAACAAAAAAAAGGAATGATCCGAAACGGCGCAGAGAACCCGCCGAACAAATTCGGAAAAAGTTGACAAGCCAACGAACAAAGAAAAAAATATATATATATTTATTATGTAAAAAAACAAAACAACAAAAATGCCTAAAAATAATTAAGGAAGAGACTTTTTGCTGCAGATTAAAATAAACGGTTTATTAGATATTGAATTAAAACAGGAATATTTTTAACATTTATTTTTAACAGTTTTTTCATTAGCGTGCGCATGCATTACCCGTTATGTGCGCACGCATACCCAGGCAGATAGTCCCCTCCGAGATCTCCCCCCTCGGTGCAGGGCCGCAGCCTCCCACAGCCCTCCTAAGCCAGCTCCCAGGGCAGGGGTTCCTCACTAGAGAGATACGTGCAGTGGCTGCTCTGAGTCGGTGCTGTGGCTCAGTTAGTAAAGGCGCCTGTCATGTAAGCATTTTTTTTCCATCGTGACACCAGCAGGCTGGACTCTGTACTAAACACAGAGCAGAAAAGTAAAACCAGCATTGTGCACTTTCAGACAGTCAATGGTTAAACAGTCCGGTCACTAAGGGGTTAAAAGCAGTAGATTTCACACATTTCCACTTAATTTGAGCAGCAGTGGGTGTAACTTTAATGAATCGGGACATCTTGTACTTCCAAGATTGCATTCAGATACAGGAATTCATGAAGGTGTAAGCAGAGGTGACATCACAGGTGACATCACAGGAAACGATGGAGCAGACACCCATATATTACACATACAAGTTTTTATAAAGCACTAACAAGTTCCATAGTGCTGAACAATGGGAGGCAGAACAACAAATACACATACAGGATAAACACAAGGTACAGTAGGCAAAAGGACCCTGCCCAAGAGATTACAATCTAAGAGGAGACAGGTGACACACTAGGTGAGGGTTAATAGAGAATATGAAGTAACGGGTTGCATGTGGGCTGTGTGGGAAGATGGTGCAGAAAATGAACAGAGGGGGATTAGGGAGTGAGATGATAGGCTTCTCTAAAATCAAATCGGAGACTTCTTGAAGGACTGGAGAGACGGGGAGAGTCTGATGTTGCGGAGCAGGGAGTTCCACAGAAAGGGGGCAGTACGGGAGAAGTCTTGAAGGTGGGAGATGGGGGTTCGGGTACGAGGAGCTGATAGCATCAGATCATTGGCCGAGCGAAGTGGGCGTGACAGGATGTACCTGCTAATAAGGGAGGAGATGTAGGCAGTGGTGCAGTTATGGAGAGCTTTGTATGGGAGCACCAGTAATTTGAATTGGATTCTATAGGAGACAGGAGTCAGTGTAGATATTGACAAAGGGGTGAGGTGTGAGCAGTGGTGTATTTTGGCCTAGGACAACAAGGCCTAGGCCTAGGGTGGCACTATCCAGGGGGCGGCGGCCCGCACTGGTGGCCCCACCCCTAAAGTATTTTGCCAGGAAGGATACATTGAGATTTCACTAATTTTCAAGTATGTCCTGGGTAGGCAAGGCCTAGGCTTTCACTTTCCAGGGGGCAGCAAAAAACCTCACCACTAAGTGGGTTACTCACAAGGCACCAAAATAACGCCAACATTTTGGTGTTCTGTAGTTCCCTGCACTTCGGGGAATAAAATTTCCCCACCCTGCAGTGAATTCACCATTCATCGCAGGGTCCCCAAAGTGCATGGAGTCGGCCGCTGAATGCTGCCACCGCAAACCCGTGGCCTGCTGTTTTCAAAAGAACTACTGAACGAAAATGTCTGGAATTTACATATAAGATCCCTATGATTGATAATAAAAAGTTCTATTACAGAAAAAAGAAAAACCACTATTAAAAAAAGGGGGGAAATTTTGCTGAAAAATTACTAAAAGGTACTAAAAAAAAAAAAATCAATAAAGACTTTTTACTGCAGATTAAAATAATAAATGGTTTATTAGATATTGCATAAAAACGGGAATATTTTTAACATTGAAACCTATGGGGTTCGCCTGAATAAACCTGCTGATTGGAACCACCAAACATCAGGGCATTTCACTGCCATTTCTCTTCTGTTTGGTGTTCTCTGAATAGATTAACCATTACTTCTCTATGGGATTTGCACTGCCTTCAAACAGCACCGTACTTGCTGGCAGTTCGCCAAACTTGTGTGTGAGCATATCAGAGCAGTGGTGTACTTAGGGGAGTGGCGGGGGTGGGCCGCCCCAGGTACCAGTGATTACTAGGAGGTGCCACTGTCACTGTGTGTCAGCTTTGAGCTGTGTTCTCAAACAACGAGCAGCGGAGCAGGGCGTTTGCATACGGAATAAAATCGAATAGAATAAAAATCCTCCTCTCCTCCCTCCATAACTCCTCCCCTGCCCTGCAGCAGCTCTAGGAGAGGAGAGGGGGATGTGATTTGTGTGCAGAGAGAGAAGATGACAGTAAATGGCAGGTAAAGGGGGGGTATCAGCAGAATATGAAGCCCTGTCAGCTTACTGCTGTTTAAAGTGGACCTTTCCTTAACCAGCACTGCAGTGATAGAAATTTGTCATTGAGCTGCCTGGCTCCTGGTGAGGCTGCGTGCAAGCAGGTCACGCGGTCCGGCCAGTCAAGTGGTACTGAGCCTCAGTACCACCTGACTGTCTGAACCACGTGACACGCATGCAGCTGCCCGCCCTTTTGTTAACACGGACTCTCACTCTATTCTGGACTGAACACCCACCGGGAAGGGAATCAAAGCCACGGTGCACCCTCTGGCAGTGGCACCCCACTGCTGACAAGATGGCTCCACACACAGGCACAGCCGCGATCCTAACGTGGCCTGGAGGGACCTCCTGCTGAGTCCATACACAGTCCCTGCTGACTCTGCACACAGCCCTACCGCGGACGGAGGCCGGTAAATATAGAATAAATAATTGCTGTGTGCTCACATTCACTCGGTTTGCTGGGAGTCTTATTGAAGTGGATTCTGATGCACTCATACACACTGCACATTGCATTGCTGGGAGTTTTATTGCTGTGGATTCTGTGATACACACTGCATATTACTGTGAGTTTTATTGCCCTGGAGCTCTGGGATACGCTCATACACACTGCACATTACTGTGAGTTTTAATGCTGTGCAGTTCTGATATGCTCATACACAGTGCCCATTTCTGTGGGTTTTATTGCTGTGCAGCTCTGTGATACACTCCTATGCAGTGCACGTTTCTGTGGATTTTATTGTTCAACCAAATAGAGCAGCTGTGATCCAGTATACTTGACATGCGTGGCTGTTCCTTGTAAAAATGCTATTTTAAACATTTCATAATTTTAATTATCTCAATAGATACATTTGAAATGGTCTACAAAATATACAAGTAGGCACTTGGTATCCACTTTCAATATAAAGAGAGTAAGAGGCGGAACTCTAAGAGGAAAAGGTGGAGCTTAAAGAGGAAGGGTGGGGATTAACCAGGAAGAGGTGTGCCCTTGACAGGAAGGGTGCCTCAAATTTAAATTAGGGGGTGCACGAGTTTAGTCAGGCATAGGGCAGCACAAAACCTAAATACACCACTGGGTGTGAGAGGTGCAGGAGGTGAGGTGTATGACTCTGGCACAGGTGTTCATAACAGACTGCAGAGGGAGAATCTGGGATCTCTTAAGGTTAGGGAGAAGGAGGTTACAGTAGTGAAGGCGGGAGATAACAAGTGCTTAGATGAGCATTTTAGCAGAGTCCTGATTAACCTCCCTGGCGGTCTATTTATTTTAAAATTTTGTGTCCGAAAGCACTCTATTCCCCCCCTCAGCGGTTTCCCGAGTGTCGCTCGGGGTTAAATTCCTATGCTGGAAGCGGTAACCTCGAGTAACACTCAGGATGCCGCTGGATACATCACCTTTCCCTGCGCTCCCTTGATGTCACTGCAGTCTCCTTCGGTGATCACGACCCTCATACTTCCTGGTTCCCTCCTCGCGAGATGGAATCCAGGAATTAAAACAACGCGATCGCCGGAGGAGACTGCGAGGATCAGCGAGGGAGCGCACGGAGAGGTAATGTATACAGCCCAAGTGTGTCTCGGGGTTACCGCTCTCAGCGGTGAAATTTAACCCCGAGACACACTCGGGAACACCGTCAGTGGGTTAAGACGGGGGGGTTAAGACAGGGGCAGATGTGTGCAATGTTTTTTAGGTGAAAGTAACAAGATTTGGTTAGTGACCGAATGTGAAGAGTAAAGGAGAGATCAGAGTCTAGGAGGACCCCGAGGCTACGAGCCTGAGAAGAAGAAGCAATGGTGGCATCATTCACCTGAAGGGAAATGGCTGCAGGAATGGAGGTTCTAGAGGGAGGGAAGACAAGAAGTTCAGTTTTGGAGAGGTTAAGCTTTAGGAAACAGGAAGTCATCCAGTTGGAGACAGCTGACAGGCCGGCTGTAACATGATCCAAAAAAATAGGAGAAAGATCGGGAGCAGAAGGGTAGATTTGGGTGTATTACATTGATTAGTGAAACTAGTATTCAGTAGGGATGAGCTGTTCGATCAGCTCGGAGTTCGATTCGAACATCGGCAGTTCGAAAGTTCACGAACTTCGAACTTTTTGGCGTGTTCGGTTCTAAAAAAAAAATTGAAAAAAAAAGTTATAAAAAATGCAAAAATACAAAAAAAAATCTAGAAATAAAGAGACTCTTTACTGCAGAATATTATAAGCAACGGTTTATTAGATATTGAATTAAAAACTAATGTCTATGTGCAAAGATTCTCACCTCTAAATGACCTGTGCTCTCAAACGGCGTAAACAACAGGTGTTTAATTAATGTTTGGAAATAACATGTGCTTCTAATTAGTCTGTTCTCATGAATTTGATACATTGTAGGCAGACTGGGAGTGCTAGGTGTTGTGTGTGGGTCTGTGATGGCGATGTTTCCATACATCCTACAAATCCGCCACTTCACGGGCAGGTTATGGGGACCTCCTAGCTACGATATTTGAAGGAATTTTTTGTTTTTATTTTTAACCCTTATTTTATGGAAAACTGTTCATTTAACCCTTTCGCTGCTGAGCAATTTCACACCTGTGTGCTGTGCTAATTTTTACCGCTCTCGCTCATCTTGTTTAAATGCGATTTGAAGCCACATTTTATTATACGACCCAGACATTATATATCGTTCTTTCCGGCAGACTCGGCAGATTCATAATATATTTTTTATTTATTTATTTTATTTATTTATAAAGGATTTTACCAGGAAGGATACATTGAGATTTCTCTTGTTTTCAAGTATGTCCTGGGTTATCATTTTTATATGTATACGTCATGTTCTGGCGGTATATTATAACAAAAAAATGCAATAGAACTTGAATTTTTAACCACTTGAATGCTGAGGACGCGCTCAGCGCGTCCTCAGCATTCCCGCTGGTGTGCTGAGGACGCGCTGAGCGCGTCCTCACATTGGGGTCAGCGTTCGGCCGGGTTCCGGCCGATCACTGGCCCCTCCGGTGCGGGCTGACATCCTGGATGTCAGCCGCGCATCCGGACCAGCAGCCGCCAGCATTAGGTGTCATCGCGGGGGCGCGATGACACCTAATTCAGGCGCCCCCCCCGCATGTGCGGAGGAGGCGCCTGAAAGGGAGGGGGGGGGAGGTCCTTCGGACCTCTCTCCCTCCCGATCGGCGGCGCACAGGGGATTAACCCAGGCATCATTTGGAAGGGCACAGCCTGCCCTTCCAAATGATGCCTGGCATTAACCCCTGGGGAGCTGGATCGCGAATCGGCGCTGAAAAGCACCGGTTTGCGATCCTTTCCCGGAGCTGGCCGACATCTTGGATGTCGGCCAAGCCTCCGGGAACTCCCCCAGAGGACTGGCGTCATCGTGCGTAGCACGATGACGCCAGTCCTAGACTTAACCCCTAACTGCCACCAACTGTGGAGATAGGGAGTTCCAATGAACTCCCTATCTCCCGATCCGTGGCAGTTAGGGGTTAAATTTTGGTATCGTTGGATCGGCCAGAGCATGGCCGTTCCAACGATACCAAACACTACAGTGAAAAATTTTGTAAAAAAAAAAAAAAAAAAAAAAATTAAACACTTTTTTTTTTTTTTTGGGTTTGTTAATGCAGCAATATTGTTCCCATTTCAATTATAATGTGAACAATGATGCTGCACTAACGATTTTTGTATGCGGTGCGTTTGTTAAAAATAGTGTCATTTTCCCCAAAAAAAAAATGTAACGAGACCCCATCTCTAATTTTTTTTAACAAGCGCACCCCATACAAAATATAACCGCAATTGCTCGCATGTTAAAATGTGGAAAAACACACTTTACACATTGTAAATTATTGAAAATACATATTTTATTGCATTTTTTGTTATAATATACAGACATGACATAACGTATACATATAATAATGACATATTATGAATCTACCGAGTCTGTCGGAAAGAACGATATATAATATGTCTGGGTCATATACTAAAATAAGCCTTCAAAAACACGTTTAAACATGATGCGCAAAACAGGTAAAAATGACCTCAGCATAGGGGCGGGAAAAGCCTCAGCAGCGAAAGGGTTAATCATCTGCAGTGTGTAAAGTTTTTTTTTTTTTCACCTTTTATCACATGAACATTTGTAGTTATATTTTCTATGGGGTGCGCTTGTACAAAAATTAGAAATGGGGACTTATTACATTTTTTGGGGGGAATTATGTGATTTTTAGCAAACGCACACCATAGAAAAAAATCATTAGTGCAGCATCATTGTTCACATTATAATTGAAATGTGAACAATATTGCTGCATTAATAAAAATAGCACACAAAAAAAAACACATTTTTCTTTTCTTTTTTCTTTTTACTTTATACCTGGTCATGTTGGATATCATTCGAAAGGCCATGCTCAGGCCTTTCGATTGACACCTTACATGAACCCCCTATCTCCAGCAGGGGATTCTGGGCAGCTAGGGGTTCCCTGGCCATCTGACGTCAGCACGCTATGCGTGAGGACGTCAGGCAGTGAGGGGGGACCCGGGGGTGGAGCCGCCATCCAAGATGGTGGCCCCCACCGGAACTAGGCCCGGTGCCTAAGGGGTTAAAGCCAGGCACCGCTTAAAAGGGGAGAGTCTCCCCTTTTAAGCGGTGCCTGGCTTTTTTTGTGGGACCTCCCGATCGGGAGGGAGAGGGATCTGAATGGATCCCTACTCCCTTCCAGGCGATCTCCCAGCATTGCCGGGGGTCGCCTGGAAATTACGTCATAGCGCATGGCGCGATGATGTCATTTATATCGGGAGGAGCTTGACTTCAGCGTCTGAGGATGCTGAAGTCAGAACGCCACGGTACTCCGGACAGAGAGGTGAGTATCTCCACCGGGGGTGCCGCAAAGCTGATGATGTGTGGGACACGTCCGCCTCAGCATACAGCGGGAGTAACTGAGGATGTTTCCCACAAGTCGTCAGCAGTGAAGGGGTTAAAAAAAAATTATTTTTTTTTACTTTTTGTCCTTGTTTCCTGTCCCCCAGGGCAGTACCCGGACCCCCATACACCTTTTATGGCAAATATCTAGCATATATGCCCTCTTGGAGGGCACTCTAAAAAACAAACTTTGAGTCCCATTGACTTGTATTGAGTTCATGTTCGAGTTCGAATTCAAACTTTTGAAAAGTTAGAGTTCGAATGCGAACTGAACTCGGAGGTGTTTGGCTCATCCATAGTATTCAGCAAACCCCACCTAAACCACAGCAGAGCATATTTAGCTGCCAACCATAATATTCAGCCTCAGCTGTCCTTCCCAAATCTGGGGCCCTTCATAAATAGACCCTGTTCCTTACTTGGAACTTAGGGCTCGATTTAATTCAAAACAGATGTTTTATTGACGAAGAAAGAAATCCAGTGCTTGCGGGTGATATATATATATATTTTTCTGTTCAAAATATTGACCAATTCAGTTGAAAAATATTTGGCTGGAGATGAATTTCTAAAAATGGCCCTGTTTAACCACTTGGCTGCTAAGGACTCGCTCAGCGCATCCAGCCAAGTGGTTCTCCTGTGCTACGGACGCGCTGAGCGCATCCTAGCACAGGAGGCGGCAATCGGCTGGGATTCCGGCCGGTTGCTGGCCCCCCCGGTGCGGGCTGACATCTTGGATGTCAGCCCAGCACTCCGGGACCCCGGCGGGGACATTAGATGTCATCACGGTGGCGTGATGACATCCAATTCAGCCCCCCCCCGCGTGTGCGGAGAAGGCGCCAGAAAGGGAGGGGGGAGGTCCTTCTGACCTCTCTCCCTCCCGATTCCCGGGGGCCACAGGGTTAAGGCAGGCACAGTTTGGAAGGGCAGAGCCTCCCCTTCCAAACGGTGGCTGACATTAACCCCTGGGGAGCCGGATCACGATTCAGCGCCGAATCGTGATCCTCTCCCGGAGCTGGCCGACAGCTTGGATGTCGGCCAAGCCTCAGGGAACTCCCCCTGAGGATTGACGTCATCGTGCATAGCACGATGACGCCAGTCCTGGAGTTAACCCCTAGCTGCCAGCAATGGTGGAGATAGGGCGTTCATTGGAACGCCCTATCTCCCGATCCGTGGCAGCTAGGGGTTAATGTTTGATATCGTTGGATCGGCCTGAGCCTGATGGCCTTTCCAATGATACCAAACAAGACCATCAGGGTTATTCAGAGAGCGTGAAAAGCAGGAGAATGACTGGAGAATGAAAAATTCTAGGTCAAAATAGCTGATTTGGAAAGTGAGATGAAAGGGAGAATTTTTCTGGTTTGGCTATTTTGATCTAGAATTTTTCATTCTCCAATCATTCTCCTGCTTTTCACGCTCTCTGAATAACCCTGCATGTAAAAAGTTAAAAAAATAAAAAAGTACAAATATTTTAAAAAAATAATTATAAAAAAAATAAAGCAATATTGTTCCCATTTCAATTATATTGTGACCAATGATGCTGCACTAATGATTTTTGTATGCGGTGCGTTTGTTAAAAATAGCAAAATTTTCCCCAAAGAAAATGTAACGAGTCCCCATTTCTAATTTTTTTAACAAGCGCACCCCATAGAAAATATAACCGCAAACGCTCGCATGTTAAAAAAAACTTTATACATTGTAAATTATTGAAAATTCAAATTTTATTGCATTTTTTGTTATAATATACAGACAGGACATGACGTATACATATAATAATGACATATTATGAATCTGCCGAGTCTGACGGAAAGAACGATATATAATATGTCTGGTCATATACTAAAATAAGCCTTCAAAACACGTTTAAACATGATGAGCGAAACCGGTAAAAATGACCTCAGCACAGGGGCGGGAAATGCCTCAGCAGCGAAAGGGTTAATGAAAATATTGGGAGGTTATAAAGTGTAAAAAGAGTAATTCATGTAAATACACGTGCAGGGATGCACTTTCTGTGTTTCACAGTTTTACTGTAAATCCTGGACTTGCTCGTTTGAAAAGATGTGCATTCTAACCCGAAGCAAACGCTCGTCTTACCATAAACTCCGTAAATGCATTTGCTACTATAAATCCCATAAATGTGTGTCCTACCGTATATTCCGGCCATGTGTATTTACATTCAATACTGTAAATGTGAGTGTTACTTTAATTATCCTAAATGCGAGTTTTACTGTAAACCTCAAACATGCAAATTATTACTGTAACAGTGGAGATTTTACAGTACAGACTCGCTAGATGTAACTATAACAGAGGGGGGTATTAAAGCAGGGACTTGCAGGTTGAATATATACAGTATTGTGTAAAAGTTTAACCCCTAATCGCAGGTCACCTCCTGGCAGCAAGTCGTGCCTACATGCAGCAGGGCAGCACAGCAGGCCAGGGCCGGACTGGGAATATAAAGCAGCCCTGGAATAAAATTATAGACCAGTCCTATTTTGTGATAAGTGCAAATGAAAAGGATACGTATCAGAGCTGCCCAGCAATAAAACTCACACAGGGTTATTCAAAGAGAATCGAAAAGTCACCGCATGTTCGGTGACTTTTCGTTCTCTTCAATTCCGCTTGATTCAGCGATCCCTTTTCGGAGACCCTGCAGTGTATTCAGCAAGCACCACAGGGCCGTCGAAGTGCAGGGAAAAGCTACCGCAAACCTACTGAACACTCACCGCAAAACCAGGCGAATGCACATCTGGATTAACCCCGCCGAACACGACGGAGAAACCCAAGCAGGAGCCAATCACAGCGCAGAGCAGGCACCGGAAAAACACAACACCGCCGACAAATGGAGTGAAAAAAAAATAACGGTTTGCAAAACAGTTTGCTTGAATGTTTGAGAAGTGAAATGATGTTTGCAAAGAAACTACTGAGTGAAAATGTCTGTAATTTACATATAAGATCCAATGAATGATAATAAAAAGGGCTGTTGCAGAAAAACGAAAAAAAATAAAAAAAAAATAATATTCGGCCAACATTTGTCAAAAAAATCCCCAAAAATGCTTAAAAGATCCTAAAAAAAATCTAACAAATAAAGAATCTTTTTGCTGCAGAATATTATAATAAACGGTTTATTAGATATTGAATTAAATGAAATGGGAATATTTTTAACATTGAAGCGTATGGGATTCGCCTGATTAAACCTGTCGAATGAAACCACCGAATGGCAGGGCATGTCATCAACTTTTCACTGCTGGTTTTTGTTCTCTGAATAGCGAAAGCATTGCTTCTCTATGGGGGATTTCACTACCCTCGAACAGGCATCGAACAGGCACCGTATGTGCAGGCAATTCGCCAACATTTGACAAACTGCCTGCTTTCTGGATAGCCGAATGACCAAGACAGGTAACCAAACGCTGATTTTCAGCGTTCGGTTACCTTTCGGCAGCCATTCAGATCTCTTTGAATAACCCTGTTGGTAATGTGCACTGTGTATGAGCGTATCAGAGCTCCACAACACTAAAACTCACAGTAATGTGCGTGTGTATAAGTGTATCACAGAGCTTCACAGCAATAAAACTCACAGTAATGTGCGGTGTGTGTGAGTAGTCTGCGATCCCACACTTTCTCTGTGACCCTTCTCTCTCTCCCTCTTTCAAACCTTTTCTGTTTCTGTGACCCCCTTTCTCCCTCTGACCTGCCCCCGTAACCCTGCTCTATGATCCCTATCTTTGCTTCTGTGACTCCTACTTTCTCTCTGTGACCCTTGTGTGATTTCTTTTTGTGACCTCCCCCTTATCTCTGTGACTCCCACCTGTGTACACACACAGATTTAATCATAATGTGCAGTGCCTGCATGTGCCCCCGCAGAGCGAGTTAGAGATCGGCAGGAGAGGGAGAGGTGCATTTTTTTAATTGTGCAGCTCCACACACACACACACACACACACACACACACACAGAGTAAGGAGCAGGATGGCCTGGCTGCTTGAGACAGCTGCAAAGCTGCTGACTGACAGGCTGGCTGCTCCCCTGCCCCAAACATGTAGAAATGCATATATTTAGGAAGTGTCATTCAAATTTTGTTCTTGACAGATATTCCTTTACCTGAAAAGAGAATATTCTGTTATATATATACATATATCTCTGTGAAAATATGGGGGCAGGGGAGCAGCCAGGCTGTCACAGCCAGCATCTTTGTAGATGTCTCCAGCAGCCTGGCCTCCCTGCTCCTTACTCTGTGTGGAGCTGCTCAAAAATAAAAATTGCAGCTTGGTTCCTCAGGGAAATCACAAACTTACATGTAATGGAATGTCCCGGGCAGGCGGCTGCTGCACAGGCTGGCACTGCTCTCCGCACCTCTCACTCCTTTCTCCCTTATGGCGGGGACAGGAAGCTGTGCAGGAGGATGGGGAGGAGCAATTGCAGCAGAACGAGAGGCTCCCGAGTCTCTGACAGGGGCATAAAAATGCCCTGAACAGATTGCCGCATGGAGCCAACAATCAAACGTGCTCCATGGTCAGGCTGCCCTGAGCCCATCTCCCCTTCCCTCACTGTGCACACAGTGTGTGATGCATGGGGACAGGAAGATGATGGGGAATAGTAGGGGAAGAGCCGGATGCAGAGGCCTCATGTTCTCTCTCTGCCACACGACTCCCCAGCGGCCAAAAAATGAAGCAGCCTACCGGCATTCCTCCCGGTATCTCGGTAGGCAAGACTGGCCCTGCAGGCTCTGAAGCTTTCCTTTCACTCGCCTATCGTCCCAGTCTGCCGAGCCCGTCATTGGCTGCCTCAGGACTGCCTGTGTTCCGCGTAGCATGTCTGCGGCAGCAAGTGATTTACGTACAGACTTGTGTGTTCTTATCGCAACAGTAAAAAAATAAAAATAATTGCAGACTTGCAAGTTATGACTGGAACAGCGTAAATGTCAATGTACGGACTTGCGGGATTTAAATTAATTTGGAGGTTGCAACATGATTCTAGTTAGGATCCGAATTTACCATAAAAACGTGCAACCTCCGTGCTGTAAATTTAATTCCGTTCACGCATTTGACAACCTTTAATGAGAAAAAGGGCATTTTGTGTGTTGAACATTTTTCTGCTCACGTCAGACAGACCAGGTCAGGCATTTGTGATTTGTTTGCTGTTTTGTTTTACACAGACACAATGACCACATCCTGGAGACCTGGTAATATTAAGCCACACACTAATAGATTCCCTGGATCACGTCTTCCCTTTACTCCCTATTATTAATAACATTATTAAAAGATAAAATATTTAGCTTCTCCTATAATGTATAGTATAATATATATTTATGTAATACTGTATTTCTGCATATCCTCAATACGAGGATTTTTTAAGCTGTCCGCAGTGTTTAACACACATTAACTCACAACAAACAGATGGTTCACAGCAAAGTACAGTCAGCGTGTCCTTGGGGAGAACAGGTGAAAGCTTTCTGCCTCGGGCGAGTATAAGGTTATATTTACTGTGATTTCCTCTGTTATTAACGTGACGCGGCACCGCCACTCTAATTAAATATATAGCAATTAACTCCCCCCTGAGAGCAGCTTATTATATGTTTGTTTATAAAACCTCATGAGAAATACCACGCAGAGACCTTCAACCTGGGAACATGTGGATGGGTTTAATTAAATCACTTTAAAGCATAATGTCTGGGATAGCGCATCGGGGATAGCGCCTCGGGGAAAGCACCTCCGGGATGATCTATAGAAAAGCAAACGTTGTCCTGATTCTATCACTAAATGAAAAAGACACATAGGGGGTTATTCAAAGAGCACAGAATTGGCCACGGAATTGCACCGAACAGGGATTTTGTGGTCATTCGGCTATGCAAAAAGCTGTCGATTCGCCAAATTTTGCCAAATTGCCAGCACGTTCGGTGAATGTTTGACAGCAATGAAATCCCCCATAGAGAAGCAAAGGTTAATCTATTCACATTGAACAGCAGAGAAACATCAGTGAAATGTCCTGATGTTCAGTGGTCTCATTCGACAGGTTTAATCAGGCGAATCCCATAGGTTTCAATGTTAAAAATATTTGGGATTTTTTTAGGCATTTTTTCTGCTAAATTTTTTATTTTATTTTTTTACATTCTGCAACAGACCATTTTATTATTATTCTTCATAGGACCTCATATTATTTCCAGGCATTTTCATGAACTTGTTTCTTATAAAACGCGTCTTAAAAGTTGCTTTTTTTTTTCTTACCCTTGTTAAGCAGCTGGTTGGCTCTTTCTAGCAGCTGCTCAATGGATCATCATCGGGTTGAGGATCAATTTGGCGGGTTGTTCGGTGGGTCATCGGCATCTTTTGGCTCCGTTCGGCGGTTTTTCAAATCATTTCAGCGATTTTAGGATGCGATCGGCGGGTTGATTCGCTGCACTTCGGGGACCCTGTGTTTTAATGCTGAATTCACCACAGACTCTCTGAAATGTGGCAAACAAAAGAGCATAAAAACGTGAGTGACGTGTTGGTGCTCTCTGAATAATCCCTATAGTAAAAAATTAAATATTCATCCAGGTCAATTAAAAGCAGATAACATCTCATTACGGAAAATCTACTACGCAGATATAAAAATGATAAAGAAAACCACACATATATAAGCCAGGGTTTGACAAATTTGCTTTGAATCTAGGAGCCAGCTGCAAACGTTAGGAGCCAGGTTTTTCTTCAGACTAAGGGGGTTATTCGGAGAGGTCCGAAATGTGGCCGAAATGTAACCAGGCACTGAATTTCCCTGTGCAGTGCCGTTCGGCTATTCAGAGAGCAGGCAGTATACCAAATTTTGGGGAATTGCCAGCAAGTACGGTGCCTGTTCGAGGGCAGTGAACTCCCCCATAGAGAAGCAATGCTTCATCTATTCAGAGACACCAAACAGCAGAGAAAAGTTGCCGAAGTGCCCTGCTGTTTGGTGGTTTCATTAGGCAGGTTTATTCAGGCAAATCCCATAGGCTTAAAAGTTAAAAATATTCCCGTTTTAATCCAAAATCTAATAAACCGTTTATTATTTTAACAGCAAAAAGTCTCTTTATTTATTGTTTTTTTTTTAGGATCTTTTAAGCAACATTTTTTTCATTTATTTAAAGCATTTTTTCATTTTTCTGTAACAAACCTTTTTATTATCATCATTCATAAGATCTTATATATAAATTCCAGACATTTTCATTCAGTAGTTTTTTTGCAAACAGCGTTTCAATTTTCAAGCTTTCAAGCAAACTGTTTTTTCACCCCGTTCGTCTGCTTGTCAGGTTTTTCCAGCGGCTGCTCTGTGATCGACGGCTCGTCAGGTTTTTCCGTCGTGTATGGCGGGATTTTTGGTGAGTATTTGGAGACTGTTCTGCGGGTTTTCGGTTGGTTTTCCCTGCACTACAGTGGGCCCTGCGGTGCTTGCTGAATACACAGCAGGGTTGGCGAACTAGAAATCGCCGAATCACCCCAAAGTGCGGGGAATGAAAGGGCACCAAATGTGCGATGACTTTACAGATCTCTCTGAATAATTCTTTAAGGCCGGTGTCAGACGAGTGCACTAGGTGTGCCCGTACTGACGTGCCTACCGGTGTATGGTGCAGCATTGTGACACTGCAATGGGGCAGTCACACGCTTGAGCACGAGCATATAAACACCTCTAATCATTATTTGCAAAGTACATTGTCAGTCATCAATATGCATTGCCACAATTCTGTAGACGTGATGCAAGAATTGAGAATTATCAAGTGGGAGCAGCAGACGCCCATCATGTGCATGATTTGTGCAAGAGACATTTGTCATGTACATCATCATCATAGTGTTTTGTTGTACATGGAAACACATAGAAACGAGCGCAGATGACACCTTTTTTTCCTTGTTATATTTAGAATACAGTCTGTATAACTACAATCTACAGCGCGTGAATACAAACAGGTAGTGGATGTTTAAGCATCCAGAATAAATTTAAAAGTACTTCTTTTTTGTTTTTGTGGCTTCTTATTCCTTCTCTTTCTTCTTGGCAATAAACTCTTCTGCTAATATACAGGGTCACTTAATAAATTCAGATCCCAGGGTAGGAGGAGGGCAATCCTAATGTACAAAAATGCTCAAAAGCAAAGAAAGTCCCATAAAATAAGCAGCAAGACAAATCTCTAATAATAAAAACTGTAATTTATTTAAATAAAACAAGCCATACGGCAAAGCATTAGTAAAAGATAGTATGAAACATATGCAAAAATATAGTGAATGACTTTAACAAGGATCACTAGAACGCGGTTTCACCCACCGGCTTCCTCAGTAAGTGTCCTTGGGGATAGGATAGTCTCTGGTATAAATTAGGGATGTGCATTTCGGGTTTCGGAATTTCGGAATTTTCACGAAGTTTCCCGATTCGTGTTTTCGGACGCGGCCGAATTTCCGAAAAATTTTAGATCCGAAAAGTTCAGATCCGAAATGTTTTCCGAGCCGAAACGAAATATTTTCGGATTTTTCGAATGGGCTTGAAATGTGGCAAACGAGGAGAACAGATGTTCCGAAAAACGAAAATTTTGTAAAAACGAACATTTTCTGAAAAACGAAAATTTTTCGAAAAACGAAAAGTCGATACAAAAAACGGGCAAAATGACACGACAAATACGAAAAATGGTCGATATGCCGAAAAATGTGCAATTTCGAAAAACGAAAATTTTCCGAAAAACGAAAAATTTTGTAAAAACGAAAATTTTCAGAAAAAACGAAAAATTTTCGAAAAACGAAAAGTCGATACAAAACCGAGCACAGTGACACGAAAATACGAAAAATGGTCGAAATTCCGAAAAAAAAATGTACCCGAAAAACAGGTCGAACCGAATCGAATCGAAACCGAAATCGGTCGAAACGAGCCGAATCGAAAAGTTTAAAAATCCAAAAAATCGAACCGAATCGAACCGAAAAAAAAATCGGTGCACAAGCCTAGTATAAATATCAGTATATTGCAGTAATAACCTTGTTATCTTAACCATGGTCACATGACCTGTTGTACAGTTGTGACACAATCATTAGCAAACATTAATGAGGACACAGGTGTCAAAAAGTAGGAGCTGCAAGGTGAAACTCATATGCAATATTCCAAAACTAGGACATGTATAAATAAGAGGCCTCAGCGGAATTGTAAGACATGGTTTAAGCTGCATACATAACTTTGTATAGAGAGTAGACATGTGCACAGCACAAAATTTCGTTTTGAACTAATGGATTAGTCCTAAAATGCAATTTATTTAGTTGCTAAAGAAATTCGTTTTCAGTTCTTTAGTATGAAAACTAATTTCTTTCATCCAAAAACCAGTGGATACAATTACTATTGTAGTGGCGCCTATGGAGGTTTTCAGTTTACAACAGCTCTGGTTAACTTAGCACCAACATTGTAATACTGCCCCGTGTCAGGCAAAGCTGTTACAGTAACTGACTGCTGCTCATCACAGCGCTCAGAGTTTCAGTAAAACTAATATATAAAAATATTATTTACAAGAGATTAGAAGAATATTATTTCCTTATTTTACTGAAACTCTGAGCACTGTTATAGTCAGTTACTGTAACAGCTGAGCCTGATACATTGTACTGAGAGATAATGTAACAAGCAGCCGATCTCAGTGCTCACAGTCACTGGATTTAAAGGGCTAAAAAAAAGGCTCCTCTCTGTATAATGTTTAGAACATCCTCCTGAATTAATTAATGTCCCTCTCTGTATAGAACATCCTCCTCAATTTATACCTTTCTCTGTATAATGTATATAACATCCTCCTGCATTAATACCCCATCTGTATAATGTATAGAACATCCTCCTGCATTAATTAATGCCCCTCTCTATATAGAACTTCCTACTGCATTGGCATGTGGAGGGTGCAGAACTTCAGATGTTGCGATGTTGCGCTCTTCATTGCTGGTCTCCTTCACTTACCAATGTAATATCACAAAAAGGACTGAAACTAAAATGTAGTGCATTTTATTTTAGTTTCTTTCGTTTTTTGTACTGAGCAGTTTCGTTTCTCTTGAGTCATATGAAAACTAAATTATCCCAAAATTCGGACTAAATCGTTTTAGTACTAAAACGAATGCACATGTCTAATAGAGAGCTGCATAACTGAAAAATGCGATCAACTGGTCACAACAAGTAACGTAAACCTAAAAAATTACACGACAAAACAAAAGCTTCTCACTTACTCTTAGGCTTCTTAGCACCACGCAGTGACTGCCCCCTAGAGGTTGAAGCTGAGACACTGGGCTGGCTGTTCGACGGGTACTGCGTCTGTTGCTGGAGGCTGGGGTGCTGGAGTTTGTTCCTGGGGTGCTGAAGTCTGTTCCTGGGGTGCTGGAGTCTGTTCCTGGGGTGCTGGTGGCTGGACAGGAGATGGTGGTGGTGTTCTGGAGCACTGCTGCTCCACCAGAGCCTCCAGTATGTTGCCCAGGTGGTTCAGGCCTGTTGCAATTGCGCCCCTCAGTAGCCACATCTCAGCAATGCCCCTCTGTGCCTGGTGGCACCCGGCACGCATCTCCCACTGCAGCCCATTGATCCTCTCCCCCAGGATTGCTGCTGCCTGGTCTCCAGCCTTCTGTCTCTGCAGCAGTTGGTTGATGTTGCCCAGGAGCTGTTGCAGTACCTCATTGGCGGGCACTGCTGCTGGAAGATGTGGTCCAGGCTGGGGCCGCATTTGCTGGTGCTGAGCCGGGCGTCGCCAACCCTGCTGCTGGGGTTCAGGCTGCTCCTGGGGTTGAGCCACAGAATGCGGACAGGGTGGCCTCGGCGCTGTGTTCCGCGCAGATGCAGCGTCTATTGAGGGGCCTTCAGCTGTGGGCTCCAGTCCAGATTCCTCCTGTGTTGCCGATAGTGGTGACAATCCCACCATTGTGAGGATATCCTCCTCAACATTAGGGAAATCGGATAGGGAATGCTCACTGAGGTCTCGCCAGTGAACCCTGGGAGCGGGTGATGATGTTCTTGGGGGTGACTGTGCGTCAGATGTCGCAGTGAAGAGAGGACAGGAGAACATGAGTGCAATGCTCAATACACTGTTGGATGTACAATCATTAGCAAAACATTATTGTGTCAGACACAGGTGCCAGCATGATTTCAGATACAAATCAATGTGAATCCGTGTCTACCTGCAGGCCTTTCCTTTAACACGTGTCAGGGAGAGGTATATGAGATCTGTAGATTAACACCTGTACAACTGGCTCCCTGATATCTTGAACTACAATTCCCATGTGGCTCTGTCAGCCTAACAGGTGACTGAGCATCATGGGTTATGTAGTTCCCAAATCATCAGGGAGCCATGTTTTCCAAACCCTGCATCAGACACATTGTATAGGGCCCTACTGATATCTACAAAGAATGAGATGCACCCCCCCCACTAACCAGATACACATTTAACCCTGTGTTGCCTCAACATCTTTGACCTCATTTTCAATCAGTCATATCCACTCTGTTCTTGCATTTCCCCCATATCACCTGCAAACAGGACTACATCACATTATTGTCTATTTCTCAGTTTCAGGCATCCTGGCACCTCCTAATATATTTGCATTACAAGTCCCATGATGCACTGTGTAGCAATTGGGTGACAGGGCATCATGGGATATGTAGTCCAAACATCAGCATACTATATTTGGCTGTACAAAACACCTGAACCACATGTAATAGTCTGGATGTAAGCTATACCCACTGTCGGTGGATGTGTCCTCTGCCCCTGACTGGGTTTTGATGCCGGGGAATCCTTCTACACCAGTCACACTCAGCCTTTCCCTCAACTGCTCCTCCCACTGTGCGTACACATATACGTGCCGGGTTCCACCTCCAGTCTGCCTCGCTTCACGCAGCTCCTTGTCCATCTTCGACTTGAGCTCCCGCTTACAGTCCTGGTAGCGGTGCTTGATAGATTCGATGGAGCGGTTCCTCCCCAGCGCACACACAGCTCCTCGAATCTCCCTCCACAGCCTCTGACGGTGCTGTCCAGTGGTGGCCTTGTCATCTAGCTGTCGTGCCCTTGCCATGTATTCCGCTATCAGGACATTTTTTTCCTCCAGTGTGTAGCGCTCTTTGTGGATACGCTGGGATGAGGCCCGCTCTGACACCTGTGTCCTGGAGTGTGTCTGCCCTCTGACTCCCTGTCCTGTCCCTGGCGCAACACCTGTCCCTTGGCTAGATGGACCTGGCCTTACATCATCACTCCCCTCGCTCTCAGGACTCACAGCCCTGGCAGCACTCCTACCCTCTCCACTCCTACACTCTCCACTCCTACCCTCTCCACTCCTAACCTCTCCACTCCTACCCTCTCCACTCCTACCCTCTCCACTCCTACCCTCTCCACTCCTACCCTCTCCACTCCTACCCTCTCCACTCCTAACCTCTCCACTCCTAACCTCTCCACTCCTACCCTCTCCACTCCTAACCTCTCCACTCCTAACCTCTCCACTCCTACCCTCTCCACTCCTACCCTCTCCACTCCTAACCTCTCCACTCCTACACTCTCCACTCCTACCCTCTCCACTCCTAACCTCTCCACTCCTACCCTCTCCACTCCTACCCTCTCCACTCCTACCCTCTCCACTCCTAACCTCTCCACTCCTAACCTCTCCACTCCTACCCTCTCCACTCCTACCCTCTCCACTCCTAACCTCTCCACTCCTAACCTCTCCACTCCTACCCTCTCCACTCCTACCCTCTCCACTCCTAACCTCTCCACTCCTACCCTCTCCACTCCTAACCTCTCCACTCCTAACCTCTCCACTCCTACCCTCTCCACTCCTACCCTCTCCACTCCTACCCTCTCCACTCCTAACCTCTCCACTCCTACCCTCTCCACTCCTACCCTCTCCACTCCTAACCTCTCCACTCCTACCCTCTCCACTCCTAACCTCTCCACTCCTACCCTCTCCACTCCTACCCTCTCCACTCCTACCCTCTCCACTCCTAACCTCTCCACTCCTACCCTCTCCACTCCTACCCTCTCCATTCCTAACCTCTCCACTCCTAACCTCTCCACTCCTACCCTCTCCACTCCTAACCTCTCCACTCCTAACCTCTCCACTCCTACCCTCTCCACTCCTACCTCTCCACTCCTACCCTCTCCACTCCTACCCTCTCCACTCCTACCCTCTCCACTCCTACGTTATGCAGGCCTACTTCTACCTCCATGTGTGCCATCTCCATCTCCATGCCTACTGCCACCCTGCACATGTGTCATGTTGCTCTGACTCCTACGCCCTGCCACCGCTCTACCTCTCCTCACCTCATGCTGCTCCTCAACACCTCTCCATCTCCTCTCCCTGCACCCTCCATGACACACAGTGACACACATGTACAATGGGGAATACACGGGGTTGGGGACAAAATGGATGCAATAGGGGGTAGGATAGGGGTTGTGACAAGTATGTGTGTATGTGTAACGTGTATTAAGTAGTGATGTGTGCTGCTTAGTAATGTATAGGTGTGCGTGTGATTATGTGTAACATGGATGTATGTGATATGTATTTGCTCCTGTACTGATCTCGCCTCTATCTCTGTCGCTATCTCACTCGCTCTACTCACCAAAAACCACCAACCGCCCGGGACGCTGTATCTGCCTAACAATAGAACAGACACAGTCACCGTTTGAAAATGGCGGACGCAGTTTATTCCCTTGCGATAGGTGTGGTTTTTAATTGAAATTAGGTGATTTTGGTGAAAAAAAATTGCGAACGCAAAGATTTTTCCGCGATACGCCACTGCGCGCGTTTTTTTTCCTAGATCCGTCAAAAATCACGGCCACTACCTTGTCTTCAGTCAGAATGTACGTCTGTTGCGCGCAGTCCGCACAGAATGCGTTCGTCTGATGGACTCGCGTTAAAAATTACATTTGCGCTCAGAAATCATTGTGCACAAAAGTACTGTGCGCTCATTTTTGCACGTCGGTTTTACGCGCACAATTTCGGAACGGATGAAAAAATGCACGAGGAAGGTAATTCCAGCGGTGATTTTTATGTGTTAACGTTTAACGCTTCGTGCAAAAAATCACGCGTTTAGCGTGCGTTTTTACGTTAGGAATGTAACAGGGCCCTTAGAATTTTGCTGAGAGCCTAATTTATCATAATATTCACATATATGGCTAGACCCCATTTACCCACCACACACACACACACACACACACCATTTACCCACCACACACACACACACATACACACACAGACACACACAGACACACACACCATTTACCCACCACACACAAACACACATACACACACAGACACCCCATTTACCCACCACACACAAACACACACAGACACACACACCATTTACCCACCACACACACACACATACACACACAGACACACACAGACACACACACATTTACCCACCACACACAAACACACATACACACACAGACACCCCATTTACCCACCACACACACACACACACACACACACACACACCATTTACCCACCACACACACACACACATACACACACAGACACACACACCATTTACCCACCACACACAAACACACATACACACACAGACACCCCATTTACCCACCACACACACAAACACACACAGACACACACACCATTTACCCACCACACACAAACACACATACACACACAGACACCCCATTTACCCACCACACACAAACACACACACAGACACACACACACACAGACACCCCATTTACCCACCACCACACACACACACACAGACACCCCATTTACCCACCACACACACACACACAGACACCCCATTTACCCACCACACACACACACACAGACACCCCATTTATGGGTGATCGCACGTTAACCTGGTTTCAATCATATGTATCAGACCGATCACAGTATGTGTCAATTTCTGACAGCTCCTCCCTCCCGCTCCCAGTCACTTGCGGTGTACCCCAAGGCTCAATACTCGGCCCCCTGCTATTCACAATATTCATAAACGATCTGCCCAACGTCTGCAAAGCCTCAACTGTACATATGTACGCAGACGACACTGTGATCTATACCAGCAAACCAGATCTCCCGCAGCTGGAAGCCGTGCTGCAAGAACAATTCACAGAGGTAGAAGAGTGGATCAAACACAACAAACTTTTTTTAAATAATGACAAAACTGTAACGATGCTCTTTGGAACAGCACCTAAACTACACAAATTGCAAAATCCCCATCTATGTGTGGGGACAAAATCAAATGGCACGCTGACCACAGTCACTTCTCTCAAATATCTAGGTATGTGGTTAGACCCTAATCTATCCTTTGGCCCCACATCGAAAAACTCTCATCTAAACTTTACCCCAAACTAGGTGCCCTGTACAGAAACAAATCCTGCCTGAGCCCCGCGGTAAGAAAGCAGACTGTACAACAAATGCTTATGCCGGCTATTAATTACGGAGATGTAGTGTACGCAGCCGCCCCACAAACACACCTTCAGAAACTTACTACATTGTATAACTCATTCTGCCGCTTTGCGCTACAATGTAACTACATGACCCACCATTGTGACATGTTAAAAGAGCTAAACTGGCCATCGCTGGAATCTAGACGCACCCTTCATCTTTCCAGCCTGGTGTTTAAGAGCATTTCTGGGAAGCTACCACCCTACCTGAATATGCTGCTTCCCCCAGCAGCTCCCTCATCCTATAACCTCAGATCCAGGACCTGCACCGTACTTGCAATACCACAATACAAAAAGACAGTGGCTCGGTCCTCATTTTCCTACAGAGCACCGCAAATATGGAATAACCTCCCAGACACCGTCAAATCTTCCACCAGTCTTAAATCACTCAAGAGCTCCCTATTAACATACCTCAATACAGAATACACCTGTAAACATGTAACATAATGACTTTATTTCTACATATTTATTTTCTGTTAATCTGTATATGTGTTGTTTTCTTAATATCTTAATATCTAATATCTTGCATTTTACTACTTTGTATTTCTGTAACACTTCAATGTTCTTGAACCCAGGACGTACTTGAAAACGAGAGAAATCTCAATGTATCCTTCCTGGTAAAATCCTTTATAAATAAATAAATAAATAAATTTACCCACCACACACACAGACACCCCATTTGCACACACACACAGACACCTCATTTACCCCCCCAGACACACACACACACACACACACACACACACACACACATCTCTCCGTCTCGTCTTCAATCTCTCACAACCCAGAGATGTGTAATTTAAAAAAAATAATCTAGTTGTCCATCAGAATAAAGTCGTAGAGTTAAATCTCAGTGTGAACGGGGCCTATCGGCGCGATGTCGCACTATGTAGCTTCACCAATGGAGCTGTTCACATCTTGCCGCGCAATGTTGCATGTCGCTGTAGCATGTCACTGGCACACGACCCTTTTTTTGCGATTTGCATTGCGCAATTATCGCACTATGTCAGGAATATGAAAATCGCACAGTGTGAACAGGGCCTTATATACAGTGGATAAACTGCCTCGATCAGGGATTGTGTGTTATATACTGCGTTTATACAGTGTGCTAATATAACACACAGTCCCTGATCTGGGCATCATATACTCTATATAACACACAGTCTCTGATCTGGGCATCATATACTCTATATAACACACAGTCCCTGATCTGGGCATCATATACTCTATATAACACACAGTCCCTGATCTGGGCATCATATACTCTATATAACACACAGTCCCTGATCTGGGCATCATATACTCTATATAACACACAGTCTCTGATCTGGGCATCATATACTCTATATAACACACAGTCCCTGATCTGGGCATCATATACTCTATATAACACACAGTCCCTGATCTGGGCATCATATACTCTATATAACACACAGTCCCTGATCTGGGCATCATATACTCTATATAACACACAGCTGATCCAGGCACACTATATAACACAAGGGGTTATTCAGAGAGAATCGAAAAGTCACTGCACGTTCGGTGACCCTTTTGTTCCCCACACTTCGGGGCGATTCCTAGTTCGCCGACCGTGTGGTGTATTCAGCAAGCACCGCAGAGCCCCCCGTAGTGCAGGGAAAACGCACTGCAAACCCGCAGAACACACACCGAAAGCCTGCAGAAACCGCTGCAAAAACCCCGCCAAAAAACTTGACAAGCCGCTGGTCACAGCGCAGGCAGGGCCGGTGCCAGACTATTTTGCGCCCTAGGCAAGACCAGCTACTTGCACCCCCCCAAAAAAAAAAAGCTCACATGGTGAATATATTGCCTCCAGCTCACACATGGCATAGATACTTGCCCCCAGGCTCAGACATGGATACTTGCCCCCAGGCTCAGACATGGATACTTGCCCCCAGGCTCACGCATGGATACTTGCCCCCAGGCTCACGCATGGTATTTGCCCCCAGGCTCAGGCATGGATACTTGCCCCCAGACATGGATATTTGCCCCCAGGCTCACGCATGGTATTTGCCCCCAGGCTCACACATGGATATTTGCCCCCAGGCTCACACATGGATATTTGGCCCCAGGCTCACACATGGTATTTGCCCCCAGGCTCACACATGGATATTTGCCCCCAGGCTCACGCATGGATATTTGCCCCCAGGTTCACACAAGGATACTTACCCAACAGCTCACACATGGATATTTTCCTCCAGCGCTGTCTTCCTTCCTTCCTGTAGCCAGTCTCTGCGTCCTGGTGTCGCCGCTGGCGTCAAGGAGAGGAAGGCGTGGACTTGGTCCAGGAAGCTGGAAGCACCAAGTCCACGCCTCCGTCTCCTTGACGCCGGCGGTGATGCCGGCTCGTATTAGGGCTGGCTGCAGCACGCGGCCGCCCCAGGCTGCCCCGCGGGCATTTTTATTTACAAATTTATTATTTATTTTTTTTACAATTGGTCGGGCCGGCTGCCGCTGCGCCCTAGGCACCCGCTTAGTTGGCCTAGCTGCCAGCTGTGAGTGCAGGGCAGCCGCCGGAAAAACCCGTCAAGCAGAAGAATGTGGTAATAAACCAAAACAGAAACAATACGCTTGAAAGTGTCAACATTGAAACGCTGTTTGCAAAAAAAACTTCCAAACGAAAATGTCTGGAATTTACATATAAGATGCAATGAATGATAATAAAAAGGGCTGTTACAGAAAAAAGAAAAAACGATTTAAAAAAAAATTGCCAGAAAAAATCCCAAAAAGATCCTTAACCACTTGGCTGCTATGGACGCGCTCAGCGCATCCAGCCAAGTGGTTCTCCTGTGCTACGGACGCGCTGAGCGCTGAGGATTCCGGCGGATTGCTGCGCCCCCCGGTGCGGGCTGACATCTTGGATGTCAGCCCGTCAATCCGGGACCCCGGCGGGGACATTAGATGTCATCACGGCGACGCAATGACATCTAATTCAGGCGCCCCCCCGCATGTGCGGAGGAGGCGCCTGAAAGGGAGGGGGGAGGTCCTCTCTCCCTCCCGATTGCCGGGGAGCAGGGAGTTAATACAGGCACCGCTTGGAAGGGCACAGCCTGCCCTTCCAAACGGTGGCTGTCATTAACCCCTGGGGAGCCGGATCACGAATCGGCGCTGAAAAGCGCCGGTTCGTGATCCTTTCCCTGAGCTGGCCGACATCTTGGATGTCGGCCAAGCCTCCGGGAACTCCCCCTGAGGACTGGCATCATCGTGCATAGCACGATGACGCCAGTCCTGGAGTTAACCCCTAGCTGCCACCAACGGTGGAGATAGGGGGTTCATTGGAACCCCCTATCTCCCAATCCGTGGTAGCTAGGGGTTAAAGTTTGGTACTGTTGGATCGGCCAGAGCATGGCCGTTCCAACAATACCAAACACGACTGTAAAAAAAGTTTTTTTTTTTAAAAAAAATTAAAAATAAAAAAATATTTAAAAAAAAAAATCTAAAAAAAAAACAAACAAGTTTTTTTTTTTTTTTGGTTTATTAATGCAGCAATATTGTTCCCATTTCAATTATAATGTGAACAATGATGCTGCACTAATGATTTTTGTATGCGGAGCGTTTGTTAAAAATCGCGTAATTTTCCCCAAAAAAAATGTAACGAGACCCCATCTCTAATTTTTTTAACAAGCGCACCCCATACAAAACTCAGCGTGCACAGAGTTGAGCGTTACTCCTCCCTCCCTCCACTCAGCAGCTAAGAGAGGGAGGGGGCGGCCAGCCGCAGCAGAACGACCCGGCAGGAAAGTGTGCGCGCTGCGGAAACAGATCTCAGAGTGCACACAGCTTTCCCGAGGGGGTGGAGGACCCAGGGAGCAGATCTGGCAGAATCCAAACTGGGGCACCAGGACATTATCTTGTCACCGTGGCGACCTCGGTTTGTAGACCCCTGATATAAACAATATATATAAAAAAAACAACATATATAAATAAAAAAGAAAACAAACAATATAAAAAAAACATATAAAAACACACATTATATAAAAAACATGCGTATATAAACAATATGAAAAACACACATGTAAAAAGACATATATAATGATTTCTAGATGTGTCTGCATTGGTTATTCTAGTATTCTATAAATGCGTTAATTGTCTGGAAATGTCACATGTTACATAATGGGGGAGGAGGAGGAGGGGGAGGGGGGGAGGAGGAGGAGGGGGAAGGGGAGGAGGGGAGGAGGGGGAGGGGGGGAGGAGGAGGAGGGGAGGAGGGGGAGGGGGAGGAGGGGAGGAGGAGGGGGAGGAAAAAGAAAGAGTGGTTTAAAATAAACTAAAACACATAGGGCTCTATCACCGCCTTCAAGCTAACAATAGAGTCAGACAAACGCAATCTGAGCGCACTCTGCGTGCGTGCATAACGGACGGACGTACTCTAGACACTACACAGTCGGTTTTCGTTGACAGACGTAGAATAAAAAAGGGAATTATGGGAAATAAAAATAATATGAAAAATGATAAAAATTTGAAAAAGGATATGAAAAGCCATTGTGTGCATCAAGGTTCTGGCAAATGTGCTGCGTCTGACATCTCCTCATCACTCACGCAGAGTTTGCCACGTGCGATGTGTGTGCGCAGTTCGGTGCGGACGCACTTCGTGTGTGGGTCTCTATTGCTCATGATTCTATGCTACGACGGATGTTAAACTGTGCGGCAACACGGACGTGATCACTGCGTTCGTCTGACACGGGCCTTAAAAGGAGGTCATTCATAGCGCTGCGGCCACATCACCTTCGTATCGCTAATGGGTTAAAAAGCCCGTTAGCGCTCGTTAATTTGTGATTCGTAGCGCGGGTTTTCTGTACGTTGTGCTCCCTATACCCAACATGGAGAGTGCAAAGTGTAAGCACAGATTAACTAGCGTTGGGATCACTCGGTCGTAACGCAAGTTACTAAGAAATGGCGCTAACGAAAAAGTTACCCCCAGCTCAGAGGTGCAGGTAATGGATTGCGCTGCTGCAGAACCCATTACCTGCAGCTCAAACACCCCCCCCAACCTAATCACATATTCACCTCTTATCCCACGGCCCGATCCGCTGGTAGCAGAGTGAGACTGGAGGAAGAAAGTCCCATGTCCCCCTCCACGATCACTCTACCTACCGACACAGGCGAGATCCTGCCGGTCATGTGACTCAGCAGCGCGATCATCA
The DNA here is from genome assembly GCA_009667805.1 of Leptobrachium leishanense. Lineage (NCBI taxonomy): Eukaryota > Metazoa > Chordata > Amphibia > Anura > Megophryidae > Leptobrachium > Leptobrachium leishanense. The sequence goes on from RXON01002648.1 coordinate 77,501, forward strand.
ATGGAGTCCTATGGATGTCATGGAGGGGATACTGGGGACGGCGCTGTATCGCTGGACCCCAGCACCCGTGTGCTTAGCGATCGCTAACGGGCAGGCTGCCGGACTGGATGCCCACCCCACGATCTGCTGGGGAAACCTAGACGCAAAGGGAAGTTGGCGAATGCTAATTTTTGCCCTTTGCTTCCCGGTTTTAGCTCAGGTCACGCAATAACGCCGCCTTAAAAACGGAGAGTAAGAAGTAAATAACATCTGATGGTGGCAGGAAAGGTCATGCCCGGTAATAGGAATCATGCCGATGGTGATAGGACTCAGGTACAAATATCTTATTTAATATTGTCAGTGCACTGTTTAGTAGAGGTTTACCAAATCCGAACAGTTACACGATGGAGCTATAATGAAAGGATATAGCGCAATCAATCAGAGGCCTTCTATATCGCTGAATCAATTACATTATAACAATTATTAATTATTAGCATGTCATTATGCAGTCGTGTCCCGTTGATAGGTGGGTGGGGGAGCATTGGGGAGCATTGGGGAGCATTGGGGAGCATTGGGGAGCCGGACTGATGCCTTGGTGGAGGAATACAAGGTGGAAACTGCTACGATAAAGGGGTCAGTGAACCCAAATTTGTGGAGTGAACAAAAAAGCCATAGACCTTCTTGGTCAACTAGACCTGGGGATTGTATAGACCAGTGACATCTACACCAGTGATGGGGAACCATGTGTCGGGGTGAAGTTTATATCAGTGATCTAGTGTAGAGAGAGAGGACGTATGCGGGGGTTATTCAACGACAGTCAATGATCTGACTACAAAATGTCATCGAACAGGGAATTTCCCCAAACGGTGCATATTTTGTGGCCTGTCAGACCTTTTTAGATATGAAATTTCTATAACGCAGGAATGTTTAAATTTGGGGCCAGGAATTGCGTCACGCAAACAACTTGTCTGCGTCGTTAATATATAACAAGAACAAGAGACAAGCTAATCTCGTTAGTGTTACGCATACAAGAAAGGACATTTAATTGATCAAAGACAGTCTAATGGACTCTGTTTATTTTATTTATTTGTTACAACCAAACAGGGTTTAGATCAAATGGTTTAAAAGTAAGGGAACACAATGACAACTAAGATAGATATCTCAGTATTGTGTTTATTTCGTCAGATCGAAACTCTGAAAGCCACGTAAACATGGAACAATAGGTTGCCCAATAAAGAAAAAAAAAACCAAAGAAGGTTAAATGGCTTGGGTAAACCAGCTTGTAATGCTATGCTATTCGGCAATATGTACTATATGGTATGAGAATATTTATTAGTTAGAACTGATAATTTTAGCATCTTATAAAAACAGAGGCCCTACCACATTTAGTTGATCATCACAAATGTCTGGTGTACTAACCCGCATGAAGCCGATTAAGTCGGGTAACGTGTGACTGTTAAAAACGATACCACGAATGAATGATTGTATGTCCCCTCACATACACATCCCTGTGGATATAAGTAAAGGGGATGAGATGCACACACGCCGTGGCGATGCTGGCGATGCCACAATAGAAATAAATTTTGATTTGTTAATAAAATCTATGGAGTCCTGGGATTAGGAATAAAACGACCCCAAACCAGTAAAAGATTGGCCAAGCCCATAAATTAATTCCTGCAGAAGGTTGATGGTTGATCTGAGAGCGCCATCTGCTGGCCAGGTAACATAACACCTGGACAGACCCCTGGAGTTGATGAATATATATCCTCCAATCAAATGAGGCCACATAGTGATGGGCTAGATCTAAAACTGGGCGGAAGACCACTATATAGAGAGGACACTCCAGAGCAGATGACACACTGAGAAAAGCTTGGGAGAGACCTGAGGGACGCTTGGAGGGAAGAAAGGCAATCACCATCGGCCGCCCCTTTAAGACCGACCACACCCTAATCTTCCACCACTCTATCTTCACTAACCAGATGGTAAAGTATACCTGAATAATATGATATCTATTTTCTAATTGCATAGTCCTGACTTTAGATGTCCATCACAAACTAAAGAATATAAATGAATTATTTTGCTGTTTGAGCCTAATAATCAGTAGAATAGAAATTCTGCCTTTACAGTTCACTGCAGAGGACTGCTAAGGGAGAAACCTATTACCGGCTGCATACTTGAGCCATAATTTAGTGAAATTATTTATATTCCAAGAATACTGTTTGTGGACATCTAAAAATATCAATTTTATACCTATAGTGAGATACGCTGGGACCGTGAAATAGCTTTTATATGTCAAGTGCCGTCCGCCCCATTCGTAACCTAGCATAACTCCTTCCATATCCATCTTGCAGCCCTTCCGAATGAATGCATGCACTGTAAGTCATTAAGAAGCGTTAGGTTAACGTATATCGAATGAAGTGCTGTGATTGATCTGTGGAAGAGATAGTCTCCCTATCGAGTGTGTTATGTATCTCCCTGAAGGAAGTTGCATTTAGTGAATAGGCCCCAAACAATAATAAATTGTGCTGCAGGTGATGCCCAGTAACTGAGTGTTTATCTTAGCCAGGTGGAGGATTGGTTTATAATGGGAAAGGTTTAAGTGAATAGAATAGAGTTTGGTGTTTAAGAATTGAGGCGTGTATATCTGTGGTGCGGTCTATAAACCTAAAATATCTGTCCATTAGATTATTGCGTGTCGCAGTATCGCTACTAATCACGATCTATAATCACTTGTAAATTGTATCTTGCTAATCCGTTGATAACATACGATTGTATGAAACTTGACGTGTGTGAATAAATTTTGGTTGAATTGTTTTACCGTTACGCAGTCTCATATCTTTATTGATTTTATTGTGTTTAAAAATATCTAGAGAGCATCAAAAGAACTCGGGATAACGCGCCATATATTTGTTAAGACGTATATTCATTGATTGGTTATTAATCCCTATCTTAGGGGTTAAATACCAATTTATACCGCTGGTATTGGAGGCACTGTCAATAATATATATATATCTATGTATATCAACAATAAGAAAAATATGCGTCATAATTAATATATCCCTGACCTATTAAAGAAGTCAATAATCTCTAACAGGCCATTCGGCAATTCACCAAATATTGCCAGATAAATAGGGTGCCTGTTCGAAGGCAGTGAAATCCCCCACAGAGAAGCACTGAACAGCAGAGGAATGTCAGTGAAATGCCCTGCTGATGCAATTTGTAAGTATTAATAAGGGGTTCTTCAGAGAGTGACGTGTCGGTGACCTCTCATTCCCCACACTTCAAGGAATCAAATTCCCCAACCCTGTGGCAAATTCAGCTTTCACCGCAGAGTCCCCGACGTGCAGGGAAAAAACCCACCACAAAACCGCTGATAAATAAATAAATAAATAATTGAAGGTGTCAGAATCTGAAACGCTGTCTGCAAAAGAACAACTGGACGGAAATGTCTGGAATTTACACATAAGATCCTACGAATGATAATAAAAAGGATGTTACAAAAAAAGGGAAAAAAAAGCTATTTAAAAAAATTATATATACAAAAAACTCCCAAAAAATCCGTAAAAAAAAAAGAGAGACTTTTTGCTGCAAATTAAAATAATAACCGGTTTATTAGATATTGGATTAAAACAGGAATATCTTTAACATTGAAGCCTATGGGATTCGCCTGAATAAACCCGTCGAATGAAACCACCGAGCAGCAGGGCATTTTGGCAACTTTTCACTGCTGTTCGGTGTCTCTGAATAGATGAAGCATTGCTTCTCTATGGGGATTTCACTGCCCTCGAACAGCACCATATTTTGCCAAAATTTGCCGAACTGCCAGCTGTTTGAATAACTGAATGGCCCCGAAAATGCACCATACGGGGAAATTGTTTTGAGCAATTTTGGGGCCAGATCGACTCTCTCTGAAGTGTGACAGCAGCAGCGGCTTACTCAGGGTGTGAGAGCTAAAATAATACTTAAGGCACAACAATCCCATTAACCCCTTAATTGCACACCGTGATACAGTGGTGGGTGTGGATAAGTCTCAGCTGGTGATCAATAGAAATGATTGGGTAACCTACAATGACACCCACCTTCTGGATCAAGTCATTCATGGGACGCTGTGGTTTCCGGTGGCACGATTGCATGGAACTGTGTGTAAAATATATTTAATTGTGTAGTTTTCATCACCAACATTGTGGGGACATTAATGCCTCGTGCAGGATTTATTCCTCTTGAAATGATTTACAGAAGGTCCTCCCGACTAGTCATTAGGAATGAGCTGTTCGGGTTCGGACAGTTCGGGTTCGACCCGAACTTAGCCTGTTCGAGCAGATCGTGAACACCGAACATTTCTGGGTGTTCGCCGCATGTTCGACCACAATGGACCACAATGCATTTTCCCACTGGCCTGAAGCTCGTAATTGGCTACAGCCTTGCACCTGACCACAGGTCTGGTGCAAGACTGGTTGAACACTATGCCAATCACCGCTCAGAGTCCTGATTGGGCAAATTTTGCCCAATCATGGGCTCACAGAGCTAAGTCCCGCAGCACACTATATAACGTTTCCACGCAGCGCTTCTGCACGCATTTCAGAGGAGATTTCAGAGGAGATAATTGTGTCTTGTTACTGCCGGTCTGCCACGCTACTGGGGGGGGTCTGGGGGGTCTCATTTCTACCAAATATCAGGGAATTTAGGTGATGTGTGTCTTGTCACTGTGCCAGCAATTCTTTTTGGGGCTCACTAATTTCTTTAAAACATTTGTGAATTGAGGTGATCTGTGTCTCGTCACACATCCAGTACCACGCATTATTTTGGAGCTCACTAATTTCTACAAAACATTTGTGAATTGAGGTGATCTGTGTCTCGTCACTGGCTGCCAGCTATCAGTGTTTCTCACTGAGTTATACCAGAGTTCTTTAAATCTTTATGCCAGAGTTGAATCAGAGTTCTGTATATATTAATCTATCTATCACTCACCATGTCTGAAAGAACAAAAAGGACAGGCAGACGTTCCCAGACACAGATAAGAAGGCCAAGCAGCCCCTGTGTCGGGAGGCTGTGCCTCTGGTCGTGGTGGACGTGGTGCATCCTCTGCAGGGGCACGCTTGTCCTTTCTAACTAGTGCTGGCCGTCTTAAGCAGCAGCAACATACAGAGGACTTGGTGGTTTGGCTAACCAGGCCATCCGAGTCCTCCGAGTCCTCTGCCAGCCAGGCTTCTAGTTCTTTACAGTCCACCTCAGCTGCTAAAGCATCTAATGCAGCCTCCATGTCCACAGCTACTCCTGCCGTAGCCTCGCTATCACACACGGAGGAGTCAGCTGAATTGTTTGACTACAATGAGAGTGACATGCTGCTTGAGGATGCGCAGCAAGTACAATACTCTGATTCAATCTCTGAGGTTGAGCAAGGGAGTATAATCAACCTAGAGGAAGGGGGTGCCAGTGATGACACACAAATAACTGGCACTCATGTTGCCCCAGCAGCTGCAGCATACTGCCAAGTTGGCTCCAGTGACGAGGAGATAGGGGGTGAAGATGACAATGATGATGAGGTCACTGACTCCACCTGGGGGCCAGATCAAACAGAGGAATTAAGTGAGGAAGAGGGGGAGGAGGAGGCACAGCAAACACGAGGCACAACATCCTTTGTGACCAACAGAGCACTAGCCAGTCCAAGGCATCACATGTCAGAGCTGCTCCGGTGCAGAGCGCTGTTGTCTCAAAAGAATACATGCAGGAACTCTGTTGTCTGGGAGTTCTTTAAGAAATGTGCAGTAGAGCGCAGCATTGCTATTTGTAATCTATGTCAGATGAGGCTTAAGCGTGGGAAAGATACCGGACACTTGGGTACCACGTGCTTGAGGCGACATATGAACAAGTGCCACACATCCTGTTGGCGCAAAACTTTGCGTAGGTCCTCCTCCTCATCTGTCTCTACCCCCACTGTATGTCCTGCCATGTCATTGCCTACAACCTCCACCGACAGGGATGATGCTACAGTAATGGATGTACCAGCAGGTCCTACCTCACAATGTGACATCATCCCAGTAGCTGAAGATTTACGCAGTCAGATTACGTTGCCGCAGCTGCTGCAGCGAAAGAAAAATATAGTCCCAACCATCCCAAAGCACAGCGTCTACATTTGTGTTCAAAATTATTCAACCCCCAATGCTGTAAAGGGTTTTAGGGAATTTAGTGTACATTTGTAATTGTATTCAGAATGAAATCCTACAAGGACTTTTTAAAGAACCATATGCAACTAAAATGACATCAATTGGTTTTGTAATGCAGTAGTAAATGTTTCTTTTGTGAATTCTTCATTGACACAATTATTCAACCCCTTAAAGACTACCACTCTGAAGAACAGAGGTTCATTCAAGTTTTTCAATCAGGTATTGAAAACACCTGTGGATGTCACGGAGCAGCAATAAAGCACAATAAGCACCAATTAGGCAGCTTTAAAATGACTGTGATACTCAGCTCCTTCTAGACATTTACTTAGTGCGTTACAAACATGGTGAAGTCAAGAGAATGGTCCAGGAAGACAAGAGAAGAGGTGTTACTCTTCACAGGAAGGGCAATGGCTATAAGAAGATTGCAAAGATGTTAAACATACCAAGAGAGACCATAGGAAGCATCATTCGCAAATCAAGGCAAAGGGCACTGTTGAAACGCTACCTGGTCGTTGGCAGAAAGAAGATGCTGACTTCGACTGCTGTGCGCTACCTGAAGCGTAGAGTGCAGAAAAGTCCCCCTGTGACTGCTGAGGAACTGAGAAAAGATTTGTCAGATGTGGGTACTGAAGTTTCAGCTCAGACAATACGGCGCACATTGTGTAATGAAGGCCTCCATGCCAGAACTCCCAGGCGCACCCCCTTGCTGTCTCCAAAGAATAAGAAGAGTCGACTGCAGTATGCCAAAAGTCATGTGGACAAACCACAGAAGTTTTGGGATAGTGTTCTGTGGACTGATGAAACAAAATTATTAGAACTGTTTGGGCCCATGGATCAATGCTATGTTTGGAGGAGGAAGAACAAGGCCTATGAAGAAAAGACACCTTGCCTACTGTGGAAGCATGGCGGGGTCAATCATGCTTTGGGGCTGTTTTGCTTCTGCAGGTACAGGGAAGCTTCAGCATGTGCAAGGTACCATGAATTCTCTTCAGTACCAGGAGATATTGGATGACAATGTGATGCAGGTGTCACAAACCTGAGGCTTGGGAGACGTTGGACCTTTCAACAGGACAATGATCCCAAGCATACCTCCAAGTCCACTAGAGCATGGTTGCAGATTAAAGGCTGGAACATTTTGGAGTGGCCATCGCAGTCACTGACTTAAATCCGATTGAGAACCTCTGGTGGGACTTAAAGAAGCAGTTGCAGTGCGCAAGCCTAAGAATGTGACTGAACTGGAGGCTTTTGCCATGACGAATGGGCGAAGATACCCGTAGATCGCTGCAAGACACTTGTGTCAAGCTATGCTTCACGTTTAAAAGCTTTTATAACTGTAAAAGGATGTTGTACTAAGTACTAAGATTGAATGTCACTTGGGGGTTGAATAAAACTGATAATGATGTGAGCACAGAAAAGACATTTGTGGTTATTTCATTATAAATGTTATGTTATATTTGTCTGACCTACACGTGCCTCTTTGATTTAATTGTAAGCAAGATGACTGAATGATCAAAATCAATGTCAAACTGGCTAAAACACTCAATTTCAGTGGGGGTTGAATAATTTTGAACACAACTGTAAATGCCAGCTTAGCAAAATTACTCACATTGCAGCTGCTGCCTTTCCAGCTGGTGGACTCTGCTCCCTTCCGTGAATTTGCTGAATGTGCTGTACCACAGTGGCAGGTTCCAAAACGCCATTATTTTTCACGCAAGACCATTCCAGCACTATACCAGCACGTGGAAGACAATGTTATCCAGTCATTGGGAAAGGCAGTCAGCAGCAAGATGCATGTGACTTTAGACACGTGGTCCAGCAAGCATGTACAGGGTCATTACATTTCCTTCATGGCACAGTGGGTAACTCTCATTGCAGCTGGGAGTGATCCAAGACGGGGCTCTTTGCTGGAGCTTGTTCATCCACCACGCCTCCAGAAAGCTGCTTCTATGAGGTTTGTCTGCTCCACCACCACCACCTCTTCCTCTTCCTCCTCCTCCTGTCTCTAGCGAAGTGGCAGTTAAACTGACGCCTGACAGGGTCTACGCAATGGCTCAAGCAAAAAGATGTCATACTGTGCTTGAGCTGGTTTGTTTAGGGGACAGGTGCCACACCAGGTCAGAAATTTTGTCAGCTCTGCAGGGGCAGGTGCAGAGATGGTTAACACCACGCCAGCTTGAGCTGGGAATGATCGTCTGCGATAATGGCAGCAACCTTCTCTCCACCCTACGCAAGGGTAAATTGACGCATGTACCATGCCTAGCACATGTCCTAAATCTGGTGGTACAGTGTTTCCTAACCAAGTACCCAGGGCTGGCAGAGCTTCGCAACCAGGCCAGAAAAGTCTGCAGCCACTTCAGACGGTCATTCCCAGCAAGCGTTCGTCTGGCAGAAATTCAAAGAGAATTCCACCTTTCACACAAACTGTCTGATCTGTGACATGCCCACCAGGTGGAACTCGACATTAGCAATGCTGCAGCGTCTGCACAAGCAGCAGAGGGCCATCAACGAGTACCTGTGTGAGTATGGCACAAGGACAGGTTCAGGTCAACTTGTTTCCCCCCCCCCGCAGTGGCTGATGATCAAGGATGCATGCACTGTACTGTCACCATTTGAGGAGGCAACCAGGATGGTGAGCACGGACAGTGCATGCATCAGTGACACAATTCCTTTAGTGTTCCTGCTGGAGCACACTCTGCAGGGAATTATAGATGTGGCTCTAGAGGCAGAGCAGCGGGAGGAAGAGGAGACCTTCCCTAGCTCTCAAGGCCCCAGTCTTTCCGCAGACAGCATTCCAGCGGGTCCTACTCAGATCAGACAGGAGGAGGATGAGGAGGAGGAGGAATATTTAAGTAGTGGGGGCATTGAAGGTGGGGATTCCTCAAGGGAGGGTTTTGTGTGCCCAGAAACAGAAGGGCTAGTGCGTGGCTGGGAGGAGGAAGTGCACGATACGGTCATCCTCATTGACCAGGAAGACTTGGAAGCTAATGCCACCTCCACCCTACGCTGCATGGGCTCCCTAATGATGCAAAGCCTGCTAAAGGACCCCAGGATTCATGCTATCAAGGAGAGGGATCATTACTGGTTGGCAACCCTTCTTGATCCACGATACAAGGGGAAAGTTGCAGAGCTCATCCTGCCCGCACAGAGGGAGCAGAGGATGAAAAAACTTGAGGACACTCTAAAGCGACACTTGTGTAACACCTTTCCAGGCACTGGTAGATTACCAAGTGCTGACACACGTGCTTCTGAGGCTGCGGGTGATCAGAGGAATAGTGGTGAAGGCCAGGGCCGCTTGACTGATGCTTTTTAAAAAAAATTAGTACTCGACGCCCAGGGAAGTCAAATGTAGGCACCCATTGCCAGCGTCTTCACCATATGGTGCAGGACTACTGCCCCGGGCAAGGGCAGACCTGGAAACCTTTCCAGCAGATGATCCACTGGCTTACTGGGTGTTGAGATTGGATCACTTGCCAGAATTTAGCCAATATGCTATGCAGCTACTAGGTTGCCCTTCATCTAGCGTGCTTTCCGAAAGGACGTTCAGTGCTGCTGGAGGTTTTGTCACAGACAAAAGAGTGCGTCTGTCCACCGACTCTGTAGACCGGCTGACATTTATAAAAATGAATCAGTCCTGGATCAGCAGCTATCAATCCCCTGATGCTGAAGTAATGGAGTAGATCGGGGATGTCCTCTTCTGCATTCACAAAACCTCCAGCACTGAACTCTTCCACAATACCACAAAAGGGTTACGATGTGAATGCACTTGCTGCCATGAAAGGCACAATATTTGGCTGCACTGACGCCTGTGCCAGATTTATATCAATTAAATTTTTTGAACCACAGGGTCCAACCCTGCACTCTTCCACAATACCACAGAGGGGTTACTGTATGATGATACTTGCTGGCCTGGCATTAAAGGCACAATATCTGGGTGCACTGACGCCCATTACCAGATCAAAAACTTTTCAATATAGGACCACATGGTCCACCCCTGCAGTCTTCCACAATACCACAGAGGGGTTACTGTATGATGATACTTGCTGGCCTGGCAGTCTTGCACCAAAGGCAGAATATCTGGGTGCACTGACTCCTTTACCAGATGCATATCTTTTTAATATAGGACCGCAAGGTTCACCTCTGCATACTTCCACATTACCACAGAGGGGTTACTGTATGATAGTACTTGCAGGCCTGGCACCAAAAGCACAATATTTGGGAACACTGCCACTGACGCCTGTATCAGATTCATATACTCAGAGGGGTTACGTTGTGACGGCACTGTTGGGGACGCTAAAGGACCAATTTTAAAGCACCTATTGTTACTTTCATCAAAAGCCTGCATAAGTTTCACAATAATTTAGCCAAAAAAATCAGTAAACTTTTTCTGCGTGTACGAAAATGTCTCCTCTTTTCATACAGACTGCCGCCCCAAGCAGTTGTTTATGGATAGATTAAAGGAAAATCATTTACCATCATATGAAACGTATTTGTTTTGTTTTTAAGTGTTTCTATACATCCTAGAAATCCGCCACTTCACGGGCAGGTTATGGGGACCTCCTAGGCACGATATTTGAAGAAATTTTTGGTTTTTATTTTTAACCTTTATTTCATGGAAAGCTTTTTGTCCTTGTTTCCTGTCCCCTAGGGCACTACCCAGACCCCCATACACCTTTTATGGCAAATATGTAGCATATATGCCCTCTTGGAGGGCACTCTAAAAACAGAATTTTCAGCCCCATTGACTTGCATTGGGTTTGAGTTCGGGTTCGGGTTCGGACCAGAATATATACGAAGTTTGTGTTCGAGCTCGAACCGAATTCGGGGGTGTTCGGCTCATCCCTAGTAGTCATACAGCAAGACGCAGAATCTGGTGTGACGCTGCAGTATGTTTAATCTCTACTAGGTGGCAGCATAACACTCAGCTGCATCGTACAACACCTGCAAAGCTTGTAATGATGGCCAGGTAATGAAGGTCACAGCGTGAAACTGCACAGACCCCACAATTCCTGTATTTATAATGATCTGGAGGAGCTTAGTGTTAGTTAAATTGTAAAGACATGTTAAATTAATTCAGAAAATAAATGAAATTACAGAGGATTAGAAGAATAAACAAGTTCTTGTTTGGGTTAATGAAGCATAAATCACAAGAGTTACAGTCTACAAACACTGTGACAATATATTTGACAATTTCTAACATTTTCTTGCAAACGTAGATTATATATTCTGATTTTTTTGATCCATGAGATACTTTTCCAGAAAGCTCGGACTGTCAAAAGATAAAATAAACAACAAACTATTATAATTAAATTGGCCAATAAATAATAAAATAGCATCAATAGTGCAAAATAATTAGAATAAAAATCTAAATCATTCAATTTTTAGTATTATTAAACCAGACCTTAGAAAAAAAAAGTTTTGAATTTAGGAGACTGTTTCTTTTCTTCTAATTACCAAAGCTTTACTTTCAACAACAAAAATTACACATCCTAAATATACACATGTGTATGAGTGTATCAAGGAGCTCCACAGCAATAAAACGCACAGTAATGTGCGGTGTGTATGGGCGTATCACAAAGCTCCAAAGCAATAAAACTCACAGTAATGTGCAGTGTGTATGAGTGTATCACAGAGCTCCATAGCAATACAACTCACAATTAGGGATGAGCTGAACACTCCCCGAGTTCGGTTCGAGCCCGAACCCGAACTTCCCATTTGTTCGGGACCGAACCCGAACCCGAACCCCCATGCAAGTCAATGGGGCTGAAAATTCGGTTTTTTAGAGTGCCCTCCAAGAGGGCATATACTGTATGCTACATATTTGCAATAAAAGGTGTATGGGGGTCCGGGTAGTGCCCTGGGGGACAGGAAACAAGGTCAAAAAGTTTTAAAAAAAAGTTTTTAAAGGGACAGTGAGTTTTCCATGAAATAAGGGTTAAAAATAAAAACGAAAAATTCCTTCAAATATCGTGCCTAGGAGGTCCCCATAACCTGCCCGTGAAATGGCGGATTTCTAGGATGTATAGAAATATGTAAAAACCAAAAAATGACATTTCAGATGACGGTAAATGCTTTTCCTTTAATCTATCCATAAACAACTGCTTGGGGCAGCAGTCTGTATGAAAAGAGGAGACATTTTCGGACACGCAGAAAATGTTTACTGATTGTTTGGCGGAAAAGCAGGAGAATGAAACTTCTAGACCAAAAAGCCGATTTGGAAAGTGAGATAAATGGGAGATTTTTCTGGTTCGGCTATTTTGACTAGAATTTTCCGTTCTCCAGTCATTCTCCTGAGTTTCACCTTTCTCTGAATAACCCTGTCAGGGTTATTCAGAGAGCGGTGAAGAGCAGGAGAATGACTGGAGAATGGAAAATTCTAGGTCAAAATAGCCAAACCAGAAAAATTCTCCCATTTAGGCTAGGGTCAGACTAGCGAATTTTTAACGTGCGTTTAGGCGCACTTAATCACGGCCGCACTAGCAGCAAATGACGGGCAATGACGGGCAATATACAAAGTACGGTCGCACGAAAGTCTGGCTGCGCAACGCAAGTGGAAAATGAACGCATTTTTTTGAGAACGCAGAACCGCTATTACGGACGTACAGAGAGCGCTGCGTCCACTAGCGGCGTGTGTGCGTGATTTGGAGACATCAGACCCTGCTCATGTCCGGCCAACATAACGTCCAGACACCCAAAGTTTCCTGGTTTGGATCCGTAAAAAATCACGCACAAAAATGCGCATCGTATGACCGTTTTCGCGCAATCCGTGAAAAAATACGGCAATGCGTTCGGATGCACTTTTTGACAGTCGCTGCGAATAATGCGTTAGGCTGACCATAGCCTTATCTCACTTTCCAAATCAGCTATTTGGTCCAGATTGTTCTCTTTTCCTGCCATTCTCCTGGTTTTCACCTTTCTCTGAACAACCCTGAGAGAGAGGTGAAAGCCAGGAGAACTGGCAAGAGAAGAGAACAATCTAGACCAAATAGCCGATTTGGAAAGGGGAGATAAATGGGAGAATATTTCTGGTTTGGCTATTTTGACCTAGAATTTTCACTTCTCCAGTTATTCTCCTGCTTTTCACCGCTCTCTGAATAACCCTGTGAATGTTTAATCCCGAGGTGAAAAAATAACATTGCTTTAGATTTTTTTCAAACACCAGTTAAATGCAGCATATTAGGATGTTTTAGGGAAATTAATTCTCAATCTCAATCAGAAGCAGACACCACCCCACCCTCAGTATATTGTACAATGTATCAAATTGATTACCAGACTAAAAACACCTGGTGTTATGCCCGTTTGTGAACAGAGGTCATTTTAGAGTTGATAATCTTTCCACGTACACATTAGTTTTTAATTCAATATCTAATAAACCTTTTGCTTTATTATATTCTGCAGTAAAGAGTCTCTTTATTTCTTAGATTTTTTAGTATTTTTTAAAGCATTTTCTATACTTTTTTCAAAATTTATTTTTTTTTCAAACCCAAACCGAACACGCCCAAAAAGTTTGAAATTTGTGAACTTTCGAACCGCCAAAGTTCGGGTCGAACTCCGAACCGTCCGAACCCGAACAGCTCATCCCTACTCACAATAATGTGCATTGTGTATGACCGTATCACAGAGCTCCACAGCAACAAAACTCAAGGTAATGTGCAGCGTGCATGACTGTGTGACTGTATCACAGAGTTCCACAGCAATAAAACTCACTGTAATGTGCAGTGTGTTTGTTTGTATCACAGAGTTCCACAGCAATAAAACTCACAGTAATGTGCAGTGTGTATGACTGTATCACAGAGTTCCACAGCAATAAAACTCACAGTAATGTGCAGTGGTGTGTATGACTGTATCACAGAGCTCCACAGCAATAAAACTCTAAAACAAATTTATTTTAACTTATTATTTATTAAAATAATGTTATATCAAAATGCAGTATAAAATGTTGTACTAAACTTTTCTTTTTTTTATTTTCTTTTATACATACTACATAGTGATGCTGGGTATCATCGAAAATACCAGATTCTGACCTTTCCAATGACAGCTAATGTGTCCCTGTAGCTTTTACAGATCCGGAGAAACAGGAGGCTGAACGACCCCTGCCTCTCCTGTACTACTAGGCAGGGGGAATCCCAGAGAATGACATCATTGCGCTCGATGACTCATACGGCCCTGGAGGGAGGGGGCACCTCATGGCAAGGCAAGGACGGATCCAGAGTCTAGTATCGACAGGGGCACAGATGGAAAATATGATGTTTAAGCAGATGGTCCGGCTCACAGGAGTTTACAATCCAGAGGAGCAGAGGGCCCAGCTCACAGGAGTTTACAATCTAGATGAGCAGAGGGCCCTGCTCACAGGAGTTTACAATCCAGAGGAGAAGAGGGCCCGGCTCATAGGAGCTTACAATCTAGAGGAGCAGAGGACCCGGCTCACAGGAGTTTTCAATCTAGAGGAGCAGAGGACCCGGCTCACAGGAGCTAACAATGTAGAGGAGCAGAGGACCCGGGTCACAGTGTTTACAATTCAGAGGAGCAGAGGGCCCGGCTCACAGGAGTTTACAATCTAGAGGAGCAGAGGACCCGGCTCACAGGAGTTTAGAATCCAGAGGAGCAGAGGGCCCGGCTTACAGGAGTTTACAATCTAGAGGAGCAGAGGGCCCGGCTCATAGGAGTTTACAATCCAGAGGAGCAGAGGGCCCGGCTTACAGGAGTTTACAATCTAGAGGAGCAGAGGGCCCGGCTCATAGGAGTTTACAATCTAGAGGAGCAGAGGGCCCGGTTCGCACTTAAGTGAATAAAATGTAATTTAGAGCAATGTGATTTTCAGGGAGAGATTTATTACTGCACTTATTGGAGTTTACAGACTCATTGCCTGTAGGTTTGTTACTGTGTAGCTCTGTGATGCACTCTGGATGAAGGATCAGACTCTCAGGGACACATTACTACCTCCCGGGTGTCCCTGCATGGAGGCTCGAGCCCTGTTCTCCTCTGGTCCTTTTGCTTGGCAGTCCGGGGGCAGACTGAAAACTAATAGGGCCCCTGGGCAATAGGAGGTCATGGGGCCCCCCTTGTTCTGCACTAGGAATGGGCTGGCGGTTCGATTCGAACATGAGTTTGATTAGAACATTGCCCGTTCGGCCGTTTGGCGAACATCGAACATTTCCGCGTGTTCGCCGCGTGTTCGCCCACAATGCACCACAATGGACCACAATGCACTTGTCCACTGGCCTGAAGCTTGTAATTGGCTACAGCCTTGCACCTGACCACAGACTATGCCAATCAGGGCTCAGAGTCCTGATTGGGCAAATTTTGCCCAATCATGGGCTCACAGAGCTAAGTCCCGCAGCACACAATAAAAGGTTTCCACACAGCCCCAGCGTGTGTTTGTTGCAGGAGTGAATCAGAGAGGAGAGGAGATTATTGTTGCATATCAGGCTGTATCACTGAGTTATATCTGATTTCTGGAAATTGGAATCTGGGTGTTGTCACTGACAGCTATAAGGGTGTATCACTGAGGCATAGCATACTTCTAAATATCTTTACTCTAGATAACACAGTTGAATCAGAGTTCTGCATATCTCCAATTTTTATACCAGAGTTGAATCAGAGTTCTGCATACCATCAATCTTTAAACCAGAGTTGAATCAGAGTTCTGAATATCTTTAATCTATATATCACTCACCATGTCAGAAAGACCAAAAAGGAAGGCAGACGCTCCCAGACACACATAAGAGGGCAAGCAGCCTCTGCGTCTGAAGGCTGTGCCCCTGGTCGTCATGGACGTGGTGCATCCTCTGCAGGAGCAGGCTTGTCCTTGTTTCTAACTGGTGCTGCCATCTTAAGCGGCAGCAACATATGGAGGATTTGCAGGATTGGCTAACCAGGCCATCCTCATCCTCCAAGTCCTCTGCCAGCCAGGCTTGTAGTGGTTTACAGTCCACCTCAGCTGCCAAAAAATCGAATTCAGCCTCCATGTCCACAGCTACTCCTGCCATAGCTTCACTATCATACACGGAGGAGTCAGCTAAGTTTTTTGACTACAGTGACAGTGACATGCTGCTTGAGGATGTGCAGCAACTCCAGTGCTCTGAATCAAACTCTGAGGTGGAGGAAGGGAGTAAAATCAGCCTAGAGGGAGGGGGTGCCAGTGACACACAAAGAACTGGCACTCATGTTCCCTCAGCAGCTGCAGCACACTGCCAAATTGGCTCCAGTGACGAGAAGATAGGGGGTGATGACGATGATGAGGTCACTGACTCCACCTGGGTGCCTGATCCAACAGAGGAGTCAAGTGAGGAGGAGGAGGCACAACAAACACGAGGCAGAACGTCCTCTATGAGCAACCGTAGCCAGTCCAAGGCATCAGATGTCAGAGCTGCTCAGGTGCAGAACGCTGTTGTCTCGCAGCACACATCCAGGATCCCCAGCTGTCTGGGAGTTCTTCACGACATGTGCAGCAGACTGCAGCATTGCTATTTGTAAGCTATGTCGTAAGAGGATCAAGCGTGGGAAAGACATCAGACACTTGGGTACCGTGCCACGTGCTTGAGGTGACATATAACCACCTGCCACGCATCCCGTTGGCACAACACTTTGCATAGACCTCCTCCTCATCATCTGTCTCTACCCCCACTATATGTCCTGCCATGTCATTGCCTACAACCTCCACTGATGGGGATGATGCTACAGAAATGGGTGTATCACGTCCTTCCTCTGTATCTGCCAGCATCCCATCAGCTGCAGATTTATGCAGTCAGATTTCGTTGCCCATCTGCTGCAGCGGAAGAAAAAATATAGTCCCAACCATACCATTGCACTGTGTCTAAATGCCAGCTTGGCAAAATTACTCGCATTACAGCTGTTGCCTTTCCAGCTGGTGGACTCTGCTTCCTTCCGTGAATTTGCCGAATGTAATGTACCTCAGTGGCATGTTCCAAATTTCAATTCACAGAAGGCCAATCCAGCACTATACCAGAACGTCGAAGACAATGTTACGGAGTCATTGGGAAAGACAGTCAGCAGCAAGGTGCACATTACTTTAGACACGTGGTCCAACAAGCATGGACAGAGACGCTACATTTCCTTCACGGCACACTGGGTAACTCTGGTTGCAGCTGGGAGGGATCCAGGACAGGGCTCTGTCCACCACGCCTTCAGAAATCTGCTTATATGAGGTCTGTCTGCTCCACCACCTCTTCCTCCTCCTCCTTCAATGTCTCTGGCGAAGTGACAGTTAAACCGATGCGTGACAGATACTACGCCAATGGCTCCAGCACAAAGTTGCAATACTGTGCTTGAGCTGGTTTGTTTAGGGGACAGGAGCCACACCGGGACAGAAATTCTGTCAGCTCTGCAGGGGCAGGCGCAGAATGGTTAACACCACGCCAGCTTGAGCTGGGAATGGTCGTCTGTGATAATGGCAGCAAACCTTCTCTCCTCCCTACGCCAGGGTAAGTTAACGTGTGTACCATGCCTAGCACGCGTCCTAAATCTGGTGGTACAGCGTTTCCTAACCAGGTACCCCGGGCTGGCAGAGCTTTCAGCCGGACCAGAAAAGTCTGCAGCCACTTCGGACGGTCATTCCCAGCAAGTGTTCGCCTGGCAGAAATTCAAAAAGAATTCCACCTTCCCCAAAAATGTTTGATCTGTGACATGACCACCAGCTGGAACTCGACATTGGCAATGCTGCAGCATCTGCACAAGCAGCAGAGGGCCATCAATGAGTATCTGTGTGAGTATGGCACAAGGACAGGTTCAGGTCAACTTGTTTCCTCCCCCGCATTGGCGATGATCAAGTATGTATGCACTGTACTGTTACCATTTGAGGAGGCAACGAGGATGGTGAGCAGGGACAGTGCATGCATCAGTGATACAATTCCTTTAGTTTTCCTGCTGGAGCGCACTCTGTGGGGAATTATAGATGTGGCACTAGAGGCAGAGCAGCGGGAGGAAGAGGAGGACTTCCCTAGCTCTCAAGGCCCCAGTCTTTACGCAGACAGCATTCCTGCGGGTCCTCAGATCAGA
>RXON01002649.1:0-15931 GCA_009667805.1 Leptobrachium leishanense
TAGTACTGACGTACAGAGTGCGCTGCGTCCACTAGCGGCGTGTGTGCGTGATTTGGAGACGTCAGACCCTGCTCATGTCTGGCCAACATAACGTCCAGACACCCAAAGTTTCCTGGTTTGGATCCGTAAAATATTACGCACAAAAATGCGCATCGTATGACCGTTTTCGCGCAAACCGTGAAAAAGTACGGCAATGCGTTCGGACGCACTTTTTGACGGTCGATGCGTTAGTCTGACCCTAGCCTTATCTCACTTTCCAAATCGGTTATTTGGTCCAGATTGCTCGCTTTTCCTGCCATTCTCCTGGTTTTCACCTTTCTCTGAACAACCCTGAGAGAGAGGTGAAAGCCAGGAGAACTGGAAGGAGAAGAGAACAATTTAGACCAAATAGCCGATTTGGAAAGTGAGATAAATGGGAGAATTTTTCTGGTTTGGCTATTTTGACCTAGAATTTTCACTTCTCCAGTTATTCTCCTGCTTTTCACCGCTCTCTGAATAACCCTGTGAATGTTTAATCCCGAGGTGAAAAAGAACATTGCTTTAGATTTTTTTCAAACACCAGTTAACCACTTGGCTGCTATGGATGCGCTCAGCGCGTCCAGCCAAGTGGTTCTCCTGTGCTATGGATGCGCTGAGCGCGTCCATGCACAGGAGGCAGCAATCCGCCGGATTCCGGCGGATTGCTGCGCCCCCCGGTGTGGGCTGACATCTTGGATGTCAGCCCAGCACTCCGGGACCCCGGGCGGAGCAATTAGATGTCATCGCGGCGGCGCGATGACATCTAATTCAGGCGCCCCCCCCACATGTGCGGAGGAAGCGCCTGAAAGGGAGCGGGGGAGGTCCTTCGGACCTCTCTCCCCCCGATCACCGGGGGGCAGAGGGTTAATCCAGGCACCGTTTGGAAGGGCACAGCCTGCCCTTCCAAACGGTGGCTGTGATTAACCCCTGGGGAGGGATCGTGATCCTCTCCTGGAGCTGGCCGACATCTTGGATGTTGGCCAAGCCTCCAGGAACTCCCCCTGAGGACTGGCGTCATCATGCATAGCACGATGACGCCTGTCCTGGAGTTAACCCCTAGCTGCCACCAATGGTGGAGATAGGGGGTCCCAAGAAGTTCGAAATTCGCGAACTTTCGAACTGCCAAAGTTCGTGTCGAACTCCGAACCGTCCGAACCCGAACAGCTCATCCCTAGTTTTGCCCCGCTTATCACGATTCCGGCCCTGAGCCCTATAGGGTGAGTAGATCTGGGCTGGCTCTTAGTTCTTGCCCTGCCATTTCTGCATACAGTTCGGGGATTTCTCATAACCATCAGCTCTCCTCAGTATCCACCTGTTATAGCACAATAAACTGTGATTTTACAACGGGGAGGTGCTGTGTCTTAATCCTGTATATCTATAGAGTTTTCCTGTGTCTTCACCTCCTACCTTGCATTCTGTCTGTTTGCATTTAGACAATGGGTCCTGTATATGGGTCCCACCTCAGTTTATGCCGAGTGCCCCATGACATTGCTCCACCAGCAGAGGTAACTGTAGGTGCAGCCCTTTCTGCCTAATCCAGGATCTGCTTTAAAGAGAGTCACACCCAAGCCTCCTTGCTTCTGCATGACTCTCCTAAGGTCTATGTGTTTCACCGACCTGCCTTGCTATCTCCATGCTTCAGAGTATCTGTGCCATACTCTGCCTCTGTGTGCCAGGCCTCAGCTGTGCCATGGTGACTCATGCAAACTTCAGCTCTGCTGATGATTAGCTAAGCCGGCATTTCCATACTTAACATGTGCCAGCTCTACCCCAGGTGTGCCAACTCAGCTCAAGGTGTGTCAGCTCTACCTAAGGTGTGTCTAACCGGCCCAAGTTGAACCAAACCTGCCCGAGGTCTGCTGTGCTCCACATTCCACAGACATACAGGGTTATTCAGAGAGCGTGAAAAACAGGAGAATGACTGGAGAATGAAAAATTCTAGGTCAAAATAGCCGATTTGGAAAGTGAGATGAAAGGGAGAATTTTTCTGGTTTGGCTATTTTGACCTAGAATTTTTCATTCTCCAGTCATTCTCCTGCTTTTCACGCTCTCTGAATAACCCTGTTTGTCTTACCATGTTCCAAGTTGCGTGCTCCTGCTTGTGTCTGCAATATATCTAAATTTACCTGCCATTTCCTGCAGATAGCCAAGCTACCTGCCTGTGTTTATTTTACTGCCAATAAACCTCATTGTGATTGTGACTGTCTCACTGCATATTGGGCTCTAAAATGTTAAAACCCCCGCACAACCGTGACAACCCCTAGTGTAACTTGTTGTACCCAAATATGTACTAGAACAGTGGCAGAAATGTACAAAACAACCCTCTTATAAATACAATTTTGTGTCCGGTATAATTTTTCATTAAGTTAAACTTTTGGACAACTTTATTTTGAATATAAAATTTTGATTGGGTTACACTATATACATAAAATATTACCCATAATAAACCCTCTTTGTGCATTATTTTACATTGCTTATGGCTCGAAATCCTTATCAGTCAGCAGCTATTAAATCTTGCATTCAGAAATCATGTATTGAGGCTATTTTTTCAAAATCACCCAGCTTTGATCATTCAAGATAAAATGACAAAATAGAACCAGATCAACATTGTATCATCTCAATGCTCTTTTCCTCCATATTTTCTCCCATCGGTATAGCTTCCACATGGCAATATTTTGCAGATAAAACACAAAAAGTACTAAATAGTTATTTCTATTATAAGTTTAAAGGAACACTCTATGCACTGTGACCAGTCTAAGTAACTTCAGTGGTCACAGTCACCTGAGTGTCCTCACCCCTCCTCCAAGGGAGTCTTTGAAGTCTGATTCA
The DNA here is from genome assembly GCA_009667805.1 of Leptobrachium leishanense. Taxonomy (NCBI): domain Eukaryota; kingdom Metazoa; phylum Chordata; class Amphibia; order Anura; family Megophryidae; genus Leptobrachium; species Leptobrachium leishanense. The sequence goes on from RXON01002649.1 coordinate 2,848, forward strand.
GCATATTCCCACTCAGAAACTGCGCGATGATGTCTGGTTCCTGTATTTCAGGACAGTTAGGACTCAGCACTCAACGGTGGCTCTCAATGCACTTGGAAAATGAAAAACCTTTTCAATGCCTGAACGTTTGCTCAGGTGTTCCAGCCTCCCATGGTTACATGACATCCGCAGCTTCCAGGAAGCCAGCAGCATGACACGTCCTGGCCAGTGCCGAGAAAGCACAACACTGGCAAGTTTAAAATCATACTAAATGTTAAAACCTTGCATGCAGGTGTTCAGTCATATGTTTCCCTATTAATTAAAATATCTATTGTGAATTATCACATAGTTTTGCTAAAATTCATATACAGTATATACATAAATATATCAGATTTTCGAGTGTGTTTATGCTAAGTGCGAGATGGCAATTGCTAATTGGAGGACAGAAATCTTGGTTAGTTCCCACACTTCATTTTTTCGGACTTGACACCTGGTCAGGAGACATCAATGTTTAAAATGTTTAACCCCTCCATTTCCTCCTCCCATTTTAATGGTAGATTATTCCTTTATCTAAGATGCATATTACTTAGTTACAATAGCTCTTGCTAATAAAATGAAAGTTAAGATAAAATGCCTTTTAAGATTGTTATACATGACACCTTTGAAGTATCAGCTTACCTGATCCTGAGATTTCTTTTTCTTCTTCTTTTTGCCCCAGCACCCTGAACTTTCAGTGTCTTTGCCATTGTTGTCCCCACAAAGCAAGCCATCTAGTTCATCAGTTCCCATCTGCTGTCCCTGAGATGTTTCTGCAGCTAACCGGTACGAGAGGTTCCTCAAAATACATACACAGTTTTCTACGGTCTATACACAAATAAATAAAACAAACAGCAGATTAATTACGTAATCAAAAGGTACACATGGAAATTGCTATCAGATATTTTTGAGAACCAGGGGAAAAAGTGGAGAGGATGGCTTGTAAACATACAGTAAATGTGGAATAATGTACTCCCTTTAACTGAGAACTGTTTACACCTTTAAATAGGCCTCCCTATATTTTTACTATATATATATATATATAAAAACATAAATAAAAGTTTAGCCTTTCTGCTATAACCCCTTTAATGCATATAAATAACAACCTATCACTTACATAAATTCTCTGTATCTTGATCATTGCCCCTAGCCAATGCATTATCTGTCAATACCTGTTGTTCAACACTGTCACACAGTGTCTTTGGTATACCCATTGATTTGGACAGATATAAAATTCGTAAGTTATAAAAACACATAATTTGCTTGTACAGTATAATGCCGAAACACTAGATTTAATGAGTATTATATATGCAGATGAGAGCTTGGAAATATATTAATTGTCTTTTTTTGCTACTTCAAATGAAAATATATTATATAGTACAGGAATCCAGTGAAGATCAATAGTTTTCAATGAGTATTTATGGTGCATGTATTTTACATAACACTATGTTTTCATGGCAAATAAAATACTTATGCCATTTATTTTAATTTCATATTATGAAGGCCTGAAGCACCTAAGGCGTAGGGCCCTTAAGTTGCCTCTGATGCCAGGACGCAGGGAGGATTTTTCTAGAACCGTTTATAGCACGTGTGGGGGTTTGAGCAGGAGATGTGGGGGTGGAGTTTCCAGGAGGGTACTTAAGGCGCGTGAAGGGAGGCTCTGCGCGCCTTTTCTCATGAGGTAGAGCGGGTTAAAATCACCACCCTCCCACCCCTTTTCTATTTAGTTACGGGAGAGGTTGGTTTTTAGTTAGGATATTAGTTTTGTTGGGCCCCTTTTTGTCACGGCGGGGGCTTGTAGGCAGTGCTGGGTAGGGGTTCCTTTTATTTAGGTTATTTGTGGATCAGATGGTTGGGAGATGGGAGGATTTTGTGGTTGGTTGGTTTGGAGGTGTGTGGTGGTTGTGTGGAGTCCCCTTTCAGCACTGTGTTATTATGTTATATTTGTTATGGCAATTTTTATGTCATGGTGGTGGGTATATTGTGTGGAGTTTTTAGCTGTGGCCAGTATATATATAATAAATATATATTATTCCAAAGTTAAGTGTTCGTGTATTTTTGTGCATTTCTTGTCTCCCTGCGTACGACTCGGTCATCAGTAGGCGACTTATGTATGACTAAATCTATAAACCAGGATCTAATGGGAAAAATTATAACATATTCAGGAGCAAACATGGTACCCATGACATTACCACCAATTTGTAAGAAAGATGTAATTTCAAATCAGAAATAAATATGATGGGAAATGAAATGCATAGCTTCAATAAGAAAATATTTTAAGGTGTTTGAAAGTATTTAACCTCATTGTAAACTATGCCTTACAGCACTGATACCCATATCAAATTTATTTGGCAATATAAAGGCAATATACACTGTATATTGTCATTTATAATTTGTACTCCTTTTGTTAAATCTTTGATCAGATCCTTTTTCTGCTTAGCTTTGTTATAAAAGACAACAGAAGACACAAACACTCACCTTGCTATCTATTTCACTGCTTCCTAGGGCAGACTGGATAACATACAGCAAAGCATCTGTGAGTCCATCACACTCCCGCATTCTTCTACGTGCATCCTCTCCAGCAGAACTCACATTCCTGTAAAAAAATGAAATGTATTAATTATATGAAAATGTCGGATTACACTTTTATTATATTATGTATATCCAAAATATACTACAAATATATGTACATATAACTCTTAAGTATCATTGTATATGTATATGGTGATGTTTTTTTTAAATATTACTCTTATGTGCAACATTTTCACATAGAGTAATACTCTTGCATCTGCACCCTAAAGCCACACTGAACAGCATCACACCAAAGAGGAGCTAGATTAACAATAAAACAGCTACCTGTGGAAATTAACCAATTTCTGAAAGAACACAAGAATATAAAAATGACATTATTGACATAACATAGAACATGCTAAATGATTTTACTGGTTTAGGAGCTAGGAGCATTCAATTAGAAAGGAGTACATTTATATTGCTAGCTTAGGTTTCTATAGTTTACTTATAGGGTTTCTGTCAGTTTCCCTGATGAGACTATTTTAAATTTATTATGAAGCCGCATTCCTCATTTTTTTTTTACCTAGAAAGGCAATTAGCCTATCAAGTCAAGCATGCAACAGGTGGCTATGGTTGAAGGCCTCCTGCCCTGCTAATCTTTGGTATTCATTTTGCCTGTGATCTGGAAATGAATTGGAAAGAAATGCATGGTCAATATTACACACTACAAACAATTGACCTGTCATTTCTTAAATTCTACACAAATCATTCAATGCAATGTATACTCGTGGAAGGAAATATTTTTATAGTTTTCTTTGAAAACTTTAAATGGATTTCAGAAAGCGACAAAAGAGACAAATTATTTATGTTATATAAGTTTGAGATATAATGCTGTCTAAGGAAAGATTGTAGAAATAAATCTTTAGCTTGATATAGAAAGATCTAAGTGCAATGTGTTAGGCAGGGTCTATAGAATGAAACACTTAAGGGGTTATTTAAAGAGAGCCGAATTGGCCACCGAATTACACGGTACAGTGCAACTTCGTGACAATTCATCTATTTAAAATGCTGGCAATTCGGTAAATATTGGAGAATTGCCAGCAAAGTGCAGTGCAATTCGTCAGCAGTGAAATTCCTCATAGAGAAGTAATGGTTAATCTATTCAGAGAACAGCTGTTAAAAGTTGGTGAAATGCCCAGATTTTCGGTGGTTTTGTTTGACAGGTTTAAACCAGCGAATCCCATAGGTTTCAATGTATAACAATTCCTCGTTTTTATTAATTTTTATTATTGTTTGTTTCTACCCCTGTAGGTGGCTGTTCGGCTTTTTTCAGCAGCGGTCAACGGCTGGTCAGAGTAGTTTGGTGGTCTGTTTGATGGATCATCGGCTGTGTTGTGCAGGTTTGCGGCTGCGTTCGGCAGTTTATCAGATCGGTTCGGTGATTTTTCTGCAGCGGTCTTCGGTTTATTGAATGCGTTCAGAAGGTTTATCGACGCCATTCTTAGGATTGATTCGTCACACTTCGGGGACCCTGCCATAAATGCTGAATTCATCGCAGGGTCGGCAAATTGTTCTTGCCGAAGTGCGCTGAATGAAAGAGCACCTCTGAATAAACTCTATACCGAACTAATAGTTTAGAAAACCAGACGTACCTATGGCAGACATGCAGAATTCTATATGTGACACAGAGCATCAGGATTACTCAGTGAGCCATAAACCATCAAAACAGTGCTGGATTTGAAAAATTTAGGGAATTAACCATGAATCTTCACAATTTAGAAACATACTGGGGGTGTTTCTTCAACTCAGCTTCTTTGGCCTATGGGTTCCATGTTATGAGTTATTACCTATGAGTTCAAATGAGTTATTTAACAGTACCCTACTTGTAAATATAGAAGCTTGAAAATATAGTACTTTTTCATCCATTCAATCATTATGGATTATGATTTTATGATTTCATTATAAATGATTTGTGGAATAAATAATTTATTGTTGTGTATAATTCAGCATTATAGTAATGTAATTACACAATCCATATTGGTACATATTGAAAGCTGGTCATGTCTGTAAAGTTCAAATATTGTATATCCATTCATTATGTTTAATATGATTTTTATTGAGTTTCAACTTTCAAACATAGAAATAAATGCAAGTACCAGTATTCCAGAATCTACCACTCACGGATAGTCTGTTGGGTGGTTACCGTAAAAAGCACATTATGTTGGAGTAAAAAGTCAAAACAAAGTGAAAATAAAAGAAGATGCAGAGATGAAGGAAATGAAGTAGCTAGCCATTATCAGATTAGAATTTGGTCCATTTATACAATAATAGCATGATCTGTAGGAACCAATTCATTAATAAAATGCATCTTTGCCTATTTCCTGTCAAGTTTCAAATAACAGTTTATTATGGTCAGAGCAGATATGTCTTCCAAAAGACTGGAATTAATGGATTAGCTGCATCTTATAAGTGTACTATGAGGGCTTTTTATAGGAGCGAATGAGACATGATGAAAAAGTGGAGTGGCAGGAAATATGTAATCATGTGATCTGTTATTATTATTCTTTAATTATATAGCACCAACATATTCCACAGTGCTGAACAACGGTTACAATATAGACAGTGTTACAAATACATTGAGAAGGAACAACATTTGACAAACCAACACCGGAGGAGATGAGGGCCCTCTTCCAGTGGGAATTTACAATCTAGAAGAGTTGGAGGATGAGGAACAGGAGGAGAGGACTACAAGGTGAGAGTGACGGGCTAGTTGGGGCAGTGAAGTGTATTAGTTAGCTGGGTGATAGGCTTCCCTGAATAGGAATCTCTCAATGCGGCATTTGAAGGAAGGGAAATTAGGGGAAAGTCGAACAGTACGAGGGAGCGTGTTCATGAGTAGGGATGAGCGGTTCGGGTTCGGACAGTTCGGGGTTCGACCCGAACTTGGCCTGTTCGATGAGATCGCGAACACCGAAGATTTCCGGGTGTTCGCCGCATGTTTGACCACAATGGACCACAATGCATTTTCCCACTGGCCTGAAGCTCGTAATTGGCTACAGCCTTGCACCTGACCACAGGTCTGGTGCAAGACTGGTTCAACACTATGCCAATCACCGCTTAGAGTCCTAATTGGGCAAATTTTGCCCAATCATGGGCTCACAGAGCTAAGTCCCGCAGCACACTATTAAACTTTCCACGCACCGATTCTGCACGCATTTCAGAGGAGATTTCAAAGGAGATAGTTGTGACTTGTTACTGCCGGTCTGCCACGCTACGGGGGGTCTGGGGGGTCTCAGTTCTACCAAATATCAGGGAATTTAGGTGATGTGTCTCTTGTCACTGTGCCAGCACGTTTTTTTGGGGTTTACAACTTTCTTTAAAACATTTGTGAATTGAGGTGATCTTCTGGGTCTTGTCACTGTGCCAGCAAGTCTTTTTGGGTCTCATTTCACCAAATATCAGGAATTTATGTGATGTGTGTCTTGTCACTGTGCCAGCAAGTATTTTTGGGTTTACAACTTTCTTTAAAACATTTGTGAATTGAGGTGATCTTCTGGGTCTTGTCACTGTGCAGCAATCTTTTTGGGGCTCACTAACTTCTTTAAAACATTGTGAATTGAGGTGATCTGTGTCTTGTCACACAGCAGTACCACGCAGTATTTTGGGGGTCACAAATTTCTACAAAACATTTGGGAATTGAGGTGATCTGTGTCTTGTCACTGCCAGCAAGTATTTTGGGGGTCACAAATTTCTACAAAACATTTGGAATTGAGGGATCTGTGTCTCGTCACACATCCAGTACCACGCAGTATTTTGGGGCTCACTAATTTCTGCAAAACATTTTGGATTGAGGTGATCTGTGTCTCGTCACACATCCAGTACCACGCTGTATTTCGGGGCTCACTAATTTCTACAAAACATTTGTGAATTGAGGTGATCTGTCTCTTGTCACTGGCTGCCAGCTATCAGTGTGTCTCACTGAGTCATACCAGAGTTCTTTAAATCTTTATACCAGAGTTGAATCAGAGTTCTGTATATATTAATCTATATATCACTCACCTTGTCTGAAAGAACAAAAAGGACAGGCAGACGCTCCCAGACACAGATGAGAGGGCAAGCAGCCCCTATGTCGGGAGGCTGTGCCTCTGGTCGGGGTGGACGTGGTGCATCCTCTGCAGGGGCACGCTTGTCCTTTCTAACTGGTGCTGGCCGTCTTAAGCAGCAGCAACATACAGAGGACTTGGTGGATTGGCTAACCAGGCCATCCTCATCCTCCGAGTCCTCTGCCAGCCAGGCTTCTAGTGCTTTACAGTCCACCTCAGCTGCCAAAAGCATCTAATGCAGCCTCCATGTCCACAGCTACTCCTGCCGTAGCCTCGCTATCACACACGGAGGAGTCAGCTGAATTGTTTGACTACAATGAGAGTGACATGCTGCTTGAGGATGCACCAGTAAGTACAGTGATTCTGATCAATCTCTGTGGTTGAAGAAGGGAGTATAATCAACCTAGAGGAAGGGTGCCAGTGAGACACACAAATAACTGGCACTCATGTTGCCCCAGCAGCTGCAGCATACTGCCAAGTTGGCTCCAGTGACGAGGAGATAGGGGGTGATGATGAGAATGATGATGAGGTCACTGACTCCACCTGGGTGCCAGATCGAACAGAGGAATTAAGTGAGGAGAGGGGGAGGAGAAGGCCACAGCAAACACGAGACACAACATCTTCTGTGACCAACCGTAGCACTAGCAGTCCAAGGCATCACATGTCAGAGCTGCTCCGGTGCAGAGTGCTGTTCAAAGAACAATGCAGGAACTCTGTTGTCTGGAGTTCTTAAGAAATGTGCAGTAGAGCGCAGCATTGCTATATGTAAATCTTATGTCAGATGAGCTTAAGCGTGGGAAAGATACCGGACACTTGGTACCACGTGCTTGAGGCGACATATGAATAAGTGCCACACATCCCGTTGGTGCAAAACTTTGCGTAGGTCCTCCTCATCTGTCTCTACCCCCACTGTATGTCCTGCCATGTCATTGCCTACAACCTCCACCGACAGGGTGATGCTACAGTAATGATGTATCAGGTCCTTCCTCACAATGTGACATCATCCCAGTAGCTGAAGATTTTACGCAGTCAGATTACGTTGCCGCAGCTGCTGCAGTGAAAGAAAAAATATAGTTCCAACTAGGGATGCACCGATACCACTTTTTTAAGACCGAGTACGAGTACCGATACTTTTTAAAAGTACTCACCGATACCGAGTACCGATACTTTTATTTAAATCATTGTGACGCTTTCCAATAGGCAACAGACCTCATATAAAAATTTATATGAGATTACCGCAGCTCACATGGATTTGCCCCAGGTCTCATGGATTTGCCTCCAGGTCTCATGGATTTGCCCCCAGGTCTCATGGATTGCCCCCAGGTCACATGGATTTGCCCCCAGGTCTCATGGATATGCCCCCAGCTCACATGGGTTTGCCCCAGCTCACATGGATGTCCCCCAGGTTCATGGATTTGCCCCCAGCTCACATGGATTGCCCCCAGCTCACATGGATTTGTCCCCAGGTCTCATGGATTTGCCCCCAGGTCTCATGGATTGGCCCCCAGGTCTCATGGATTGGCCCCCAGGTCTCATGGATTTGCCCCCAGGTTTCATGGATTGCCCCAGGTTTCATGGATTTGCCCCCAGGTCTCATGGATTTGGCCCCCAGGTCTCATGGATTGGCCCCAGCTCTCATGGATTGGCCCCCAGGTCTCATAGATTGGCCCCCAGGTCTCATGGATTGGCCCCCAGGTCTCATGGATTTGCCCGCAGCTCTCATCGATTTACCCCCGCTCGAATGCTGGGGAAGCTGGCCGCGTGCATGTAAAGCACGCGGCCAGCGTTCCCCTCCAGCGCGCCAAATACTCACCTTCCTGAAGTTCCGGTCTCTGGGCAGTGATGCGGTCACGTGGCCGCGGGCGCATCTGTGACGCTGCCTCCAGCCGAGAGGCCGCGTCACAGGAGCACCCGGCGGCCACGTGACCGCATCACTGCCCAGAGACCGGAACTTCAGGAAGGTGAGTATGTGGCGCGCCGGAGGGGAACGCTGGCCGCGTGTTTTCATGCACGCGGCCAGCTTCCCCAGCCCCGCGGGATACCGGCAAGCCGGCCCAGCGCCGGCTTCCGGTATCGCGGGATGTATCGGGCCGTTTGCACGAGTAACAAGTACTCGTGCAAACGGCAATATCGGCCCCGATACCGATACTAGTATCGGTATCGGTGCATCCCTAGTTCCAACCATCCCAAAAGCACAGCGTCTAAATGCCAGCTTAGCAAAATTACTCGCATTGCAGCTGCTGCCTCCAGCTGGTGGACTCTCCCCCCTACCGTTAATTTGCTGAATGTGCTGTACCACAGTGCAGGTTCCAAAATGCCATTACTTTTCACGCAAGGCCATTCCAGCACTATACCAGCACGTGGAAGACAATGTTATCTAGTCATTGCAAAGGCAGTCAGCAGCAGGTGCATGTGACTTTAAGACACGTGGTCCAGCAAGCATGGACAGGGTCGTTACATTTCCTTCACGGCACACTGGGTAACTCTAATTGCAGCTGGGAGGGATCCAAGACGGGGCTCTGTGCTGGAGCTTGTTCATCCACCACCCTCCAGAAAGCTGCTTGTATGAGGTCTGTCTGCTCCACCACCACCACCCTTCCTCCTCCTCCTCCTCCTTCTCTGTCTCTGGTGAAGTGGCAGTTAAACCGATGCCTGACAGGGTCTACGCAATGGCTCAAGCAAAAAGATGCCATACTGTGTGTTGAGCTGGTTTGTTTAGACAGGAGCCACACCGGTTAGAAATTTGGTCAGCTCTGCAGGGGCAGGTGCAGAGATGGTTAACACCACGCCAGCTTGAGCTGGGAATGATCGTCTGCGATAATGGCAGCAACCTTCTCTCCGGCCTATGCAAGGGTAAATTGACGCATGTACCATGTGTAGCGCTGTGTTAAAATCTTGCTGTGGCAGTACCTATTTTTGGCCACAAGATGGAGACTATCGCGATCAGAGACACTGGACATTGGGACTACAATTCCCGGCATGCTTTGCAAGGAGACAGGAAGTGGGTGGGGACTGAAACCCTTACATCCTCCGCCTCGTGGAGAACGTGCCAGAGCGCGCCAGGGATCGAGAGAGAGCAGACGCAGTGCGATAGATCGCAAGAAGGCCTGGGCCTGAGAGCAAGAGAGCCTGTCAAGTCTTTTACCGGGTGATTCCGCCTAAGGAGAAGGAGCCCTCCAAGGTTCCAGAGTTGCTGCAGATTGAACCAACCGAAGAACCTCGAGTAAGGAGTCACCGCAAGTTGATCGGGTACTGGGAGCAGGCGGTGAGCTGGGCCAAAGTCGTGACAAGCTACGGGAAGTCAGACAACGGATTCGGCCGCTAGTATCCCCAGTCAAGATCGAGCGGAGAGACGTCCTGGGTCAGCGGAGCCTAAAGCAACCGGTGGATGGGTGAGAGGCCTCCAAGGCCGTTTGTAATACAAAGAATACGCTGCTGTTTTCTCTTTGAAGTCCACAGGGCCCCAACTTGACTAGTCGAAGACATTTCCTTAAGTAAATTCACTGGCCAGTTGAACAGTACCCGGGTACCATATACACACATACACACCTTTTACATTCCGGGACTTAACCTGTGCAGGACTCATTTTTGTTACGAATCGGAACAGGGGTAAAGATACGTTCCGAATATATTTTTCTCTTTTCCGCTGCGCGTTTACCGTGATACGAAGTGATTGTATATTCTGGGGTTCCGCTACGTGTCCCTTTTTCCGAATATTCGTGCACTGCATTTTCTTTTATGTTCGGTTACGAATATTTTATTTCCGAAATACGAAGCCTCGTGTTTCGTTTCTTTTCCGCTACGCGTTTTATCGCATACGAAAGTACTGTAATAATATCTGTGAATACCGTATTCTCAACATCTGCCAAATATTTTAGTAAACTATTTAAATGATAAAACCCACAACCCGTGGTCATTTTCAGCGGCTCCTCCGGGAGTGAGCGCTACACCTGCATAGCACACGTCCTAAATCTGGTGGTACAGCGTTTCCTAACCAAGTACCCAGGGCTGCCAGAGCTTCTCATCCAGGCCAGAAAAGTCTGCAGCCATTTCAGATGGTCCTTCCCAGCAAGTGTTCACCTGGCAGAAATTCAAAAAAAGTTCCACCTTCCCACAAACCGTCTGATCTGTGACATGCCCACCAGGTGGAACTCGACATTAGCAATGCTGCAGCATCTGCACAAGCAGCAGAGGGCCATCAACGAGTACCTGTGTGAGTATGGCAGAAGGACAGGTTCAGGTCAACTTGTTCCCCCCCACAGTGGCTGATGATCAAGGATGCATGCACTGTACTGTCACCATCTGAAGAGGCAACGAGGATGGTGAGCAGGGACAGTGCATGCATCAGTGACACAATTCCTTTAGTGTTCCTGCTGGAGCACACTCTGCGGGGAATTATAGATGTGGCTCTAGAGGCAGAGCAGTGGGAAGAAGAGGAGGCCTTCCCTAGCTCTCAAGGCCCCAGTCTTTCTGCAGACAGCATTCCAGCGGGTCCTACTCAGATCAGACAGGCAGGAAGAGGATGAGGAGGAGGAGGAATATTTAAGTAGTGGGGGCATTGAAGGTGGGGATTCCTCAAGGGAGGGTTTTGTGTGCCCAGAAACAGAAGGGCTAGTGCGTGGCTGGGAGGAGGAAGTGCACGATACGGTCATCCTCATTGACCAGGAAGACTCGGACGCTAATGCCACCTCCAACCTACGCTGCATGGGCTCCCTAATGATGCAAAGCCTGCTAAAGGACCCGAGGATTCGTGCTATCAAGGAGAGGGATCATTACTGGTTGGCAACCCTTCTTGATCCACGATACAAGGGGAAAGTTGCAGAGCTCATCCTGCCCGCACAGAGGGAGCACAGGATGAAAAAACTTGAGGACGCTCTAAAGCGACACTTGTGTAACACCTTTCCAGGCACTGGTAGATTACCAAGTGCTGACACACGTGCTTCTGAGGCTGCGGGTGATCAGAGGAATAGTGGTGAAGGCCAGGGTCGCTTGACTGATGCTTTTTTAAATTTTTTTAGTCATCGACGCCCAGTGACGTCAAATGTAGGCACCCATTGCCAGTGTCTTCACCATATGGTGCAGGACTACCTAGGGGCAAGGGCAGACCTGGATACCTTTCCAGCAGATGATCCACTGGCTTACTGGGTGTTGAGATTGGATCACTGGCCAGAACTTAGCCAATATGCTATGCAGCTACTAGGTTGCCCTCCATCTAGCGTGCTTTCCAAAAGGACGTTCAGTGCCGCTGGAGGTTTTGTCACAGACAAAAGAGTGCGTCTGTCCACCGACTCTGTAGACCGGCTGACATTTATAAAAATGAATCAGTCCTGGATCAGCAGCTATCAATCCCCTTATGCCGAAGTAACGGAATAGATCGGGTATGTCTTCTGCATGCACAAAACCTCCAGCACTGAACTCTTCCACAATACCACAAAAGGGTTACGGTGTGAATGCACTTGCTGCCATGAAAGGCACAATATTTGGCTGCACTGACGCCTGTGCCAGACTTATATCATTTTAATTTTTTGAACAGCAGGGTCCAACCCTGCACTCTTCCACAATACCACAGAGGGGTTACTGTATGATGATACTTTCTGGCCTGGCACCAAAGGCACAATATCTGGGTGCACTGATGCCCATTACCAGATCAAAAACTTTTCAATATAGGACCACATGGTCCACCCCTGCATTCTTCCACAATACCACAGAGGGGTTACTGTATGATGATACTTGCTGGCCTGGCATTAAAGGCACATTTCTGGGTGCACTGACGCCCATTACCAGATCAAAAACTTTTCAATATAGGACCGCAAGGTCCACCCCTGCATTCTTCCACAATACCACAGAGGGGTACTGTATGATGATACTTGCTGGCTGGCATTAAAGCACAATATCTGGGTGCACTGACGCCTTGACCAGAATCATATCTTTTCAATATAGGACCACATGGTCCACCTCTGCATTCTTCCACAATACCACAGAGGGGTTACTGTATGATGATACTTGCTGGCCTGGCATTAAAGGCACAATATCTGGGTGCACTGACGCCTTGACCAGAATCATATCTTTTCAATATAGGACCACATGGTTCACCCCTGCATTCTTCAACAATACCACAGAGGGGTTACTGTTAGGGATGAGCCGAACACTCCCCGAGTTCGGTTCGAGCCCGAACCCGAACTTCCCATTTGTTCGGGACCGAACCCGAACTCGAACCCCATGCAAGTCAATGGGGCTGAAAATTCGGTTTTTTAGAGTGCCCTCCAAGAGGGCATATATGCTACATATTTTCCATAAAAGGTGTATGGGGATCCGGGTAATGCCCTGGGGGACAGGAAACAAGGACAAAAAGTTTTAAAAGAAAAGTTTTTAAAGGGACAGTGAGTTTTCCATGAAATAAGGGTTAAAAATAAAAAAAAAACAAAAATTTATTCAAATATCGTGCCTAGGAGGTC
>RXON01002650.1:0-13861 GCA_009667805.1 Leptobrachium leishanense
TATAATATATAACATGGATCATAATACCAATAACTGTACTAATACATATATAACATGGATCATAATACCAATAACTTTACTAATATATATATAACATGGATCATAATACCAATAACTGTACTAATACATATATAACATGGATCACAATACCAATAACTCTACTAAAACATATATATCATGGATCATAATACCAATAACTTTACTAATATATATATAACATGGATCACAATACCAATAACTACTATTACATATATATATATAACATGGATCATAATACCAATAACTCTACTAAAACATATATAACATGGATCACAATACCAATAACTGTACTAATACATATATAACATGGATCATAATACCAATAACTGTACTAACACATATATAACATGGATCATAATACCAATAACTTTACTAATATATATATAACATGGATCACAATACCAATAACTACTATTACATATATACATATAACATGGATCACAATACCAATAACTTTACTAATATATATATAACATGGATCATAATACCAATAACTCAACTAATACATATATAACATGGATCATAATACCAATAACTTTACTAATATATATATAACATGGATCATAATACCAATAACTGTACTAATACATATATAACATGGATCATAATACCAATAACTTTACTAATATATATATAACATGGATCATAATACCAATAACTGTACTAATGCATATATAACATGGATCATAATACCAATAACTCTACTAATATATATATAACATGGATCACAATACCAATAACTGTACTAATACATATATAACATGGATCATAATACCAATAACTTTACTAATAATATATATAACATGGATCATAATACCAATAACTTTACTAATATATATATATAACATGGATCACAATACCAATAACTTTACTAATATATATATATAACATGGATCATAATACCAATAACTCTACTAAAACATATATATCATGGATCATAATACCAATAACTTTACTAATATATATATAACATGGATCACAATACCAATAACTACTATTACATATATATATATATATAACATGGATCATAATACCAATAACTCTACTAAAACATATATATCATGGATCACAATACCAATAACTTTACTAATATATATATAACATGGATCACAATACCAATAACTCAACTAATACATATATATATAACATGGATCATAATACCAATAACTCTACTAATACATATATAACATGGATCATAATACCAATAACTCAACTAATACATATATATATAACATGGATCATAATACCAATAACTCTACTAATACATATATATCATGGATCATAACACCAATAACTTTACTAATATATATATAACATGGATCATAATACCAATAACTGTACTAATATATATATAACATGGATCATAATACCAATAACTCTACTAAAACATATATATCATGGATCACAATACCAATAACTTTACTAATATATATATAACATGGATCATAATACCAATAACTATACTAATACATATATAACATGGATCATAATACCAATAACTCTACTAATACATATATAACATGGATCATAATACCAATAACTCTACTAATACATATATATCATGGATCATAATACCAATAACTTTACTAATATATATATAACATGGATCATAATACCAATAACTCTACTAACTTCAGTGTTGAAGTTCTTGAATCCAGCACAACCTGAAACGAGAGGAATCTCAATGTGTTCGTCCTGGGAAAACACTTTATACATAAATAAATAAATGATATAAAGCACTGTAACAGTCATCGGATAATGGGGCAGTGTTTGTCTGACAAAGAAGATTAACAACTCCTCTAATATGCAGCAGATAAACAGATACACATGGACCATAATAAAAGGCAATAACAGTATTCATGCATAACTCCGATTACATGCACAAAAGAGAGGGCAAGAATATTTATTTATTTATAAAGGATTTTACCAGGAAGGATACATTGAGATTTCTCTTGTTTTCAAGTATGTCCTGGGTACAAGAACATTGAAGTGTTACAGTTACAGAAATACAAAGTAATACAATGCAAGATATTAAAAAAAACAACACAAATATACAGATTAACAGAAAATAAATATGTAGGAAATATAGTCACTGTGTTACATGTTTACAGGTGCATTCTGTATTGAGGTATGTTAGTAAGGAGCTCTTGAGTGACTTAAGACTAGGGGAAGATTTGATGGTGTCTGGGAGGTTATTCCATAATTGTGGTGCTCTGTAGGAAAATGAGGATTGAGCCACTGTCTTTTTGTATTGCGGTATTGCAAGTAAGGTGCTGGTCCTGGATCTGAGGTTATAGGATGAGGGAGCTGCTGAGGGAAGCAGTCTATTCAGGTAGGGTGGCAGCTTCCCAGAAATGCTCTTAAACACCAGGCTGGAAAGGTGAAGGGTGCGTTTAGACTCCAGCGATGGCCAGTTTAGCTCTTTTAACATGTCACAATGGTGGGTCATGTAGTTACATTGTAATGCAAAGCGGCAGAAGGAGTTATACAATGTAGTAAGTTTCTGAAGGTGTGTTTGTGGGGCCACTGCATACACTGCATCTCCGTAATCAATAGCCGGCATAAGCATTTGTTGTACAATCTGCTTTGTTACCGCGGGGCTCAGGCAGGATTTGTTTCTGTACAGGGCGCCTAGTTTGGGGTAAAGTTTAGATGAGTTTTTCGATGTGGGGCCAAAGGATAGATTAGGGTCCAACCACATACCTAGATATTTGAGAGAAGTGACTGTGGTCAGCGTGCCATTTGATTTTGTCCCAACACATAGATGGGGTGTTTGCAATTTGTGTAGTTTAGGTTTTGTTCCAAAGAGCATCGTTACAGTTTTGTCAGTATTTTAAAAAGGTTTGTTGTGTTTGATCCACTTTTCTACCTCTGTGAATTGTTCTTGCAGCACGGCCTCCAGCTCCCGGAGATTTGTTTTGCTGGTATAGATCACAGTGTTGTCTGCGTACATGTGTACAGTTGAGGCTTTGCAGATGTTGGGCAGATCATTTATGAATATTGTGAATAGCAGGGGGCCGAGTATTGAGCCTTGGGGTACACCGCAAGTGACTGGGAGCGGGAGGGAGGAGCTGCCAGAAATTGACACATATTGTGATCGGTCGGATACATATGATTGAAACCAGGTTAGCGTGTGATCACCAATGCCAGAGTTAAGTTTTTCTAACAGGATGCCATGGTCTACCGTGACAAATGCCTTGGCAAAATCAAGTAAGATGGCTCCAGTTAGGTTTCCTTGTTCCATCCCAGCCTGGATATCATTGCAGACTTTTAAAAGGGCGGTTGTAGTTGAGTGATTTGGACGAAAGCCGGATTGATCCGGGGTTAAGTAGTTCCAATATTGATAATAATCACGTAATTGTGTGTAGACGCATTTTTCCAAGACTTTTGACATTACAGGGAGCAACGATATCGGACGGTAGTTGGATACCAAAGTACTGTCACCACTTTTCTGGATAGGTACCACTCTTGCAGTCTTCCAGAGCTTGGGTATGTATCCAGTCGCCAGCGATTCATTTATTAGGGTTGCGACAGGATTTGCAATTGCTGGCGCACTGATTTTCAGCAGCATTGCTGGTATTTGATCAGGTCCAGACTGGTATTTCATTTTTTGCTTACGGAGAAGTTTAGTAACAACACTGACAGGCACTGGTCTAAAACTGAATTCCTGTCTGATACAGGGACTTTGCACAGTTGGAGGGGCCTGACCTGCTTGAGGCCTCTCTGATTGCATGTCATTTCCTAGCTTGGCAATCAAAGTGGTGGCGCGTTCAACAAAATAATCATTAAAGGCATTTGCTACATCTAGGGGGTGTTGCAGGGTTTGGTTGTTTACTTTGACAGCAGCTGGCTGGGAGTGGACTGGGGGTGCTTGTATTTTGCTTATGGTTCTCCAAAAGTTTCTAGGATTTGATATGTTATTGTTTAGATTTTCATTGAAGTAATGGGCTTTGGCCATTTTTGTTTGTTTTGTGCTTCATTCCGGCATTTTCGGTATTCGTAGTGATCGCTCATGGAACCAGTACTCTTGAAATTTGACCATAGTGAATCTCTAAGCTGGTACATTAGTGTAAGATCAGCTGTAACCCAGGGGAGATGAGTCCCTTTTACTCGCACTTTACGCAGCGGGGCATGGGAATTCCAGACTTGCAGGAGCTCAGACTGAAAGTATTCAACTGCACAGTCTAGGTCTGGGATTAGATTTAGTCTGTACCAGGGGAGCTGTATGAGATCACTTAGGAAGGATTCAAGAATAAATTTCTTGAAGGACCTGGTGGTTATTACCTTTGCGGGAGATTTCAAGGCCTTTATTTTGTGCACGCAGTACACTAGACAATGGTCACTAAAGCTATTAGCAAGAACGCCTGCCTCCTGTATTCTATCAGGAGATGAGGAGAGAATCCAGTCCAGCAAGGTATGGTTAGGGCTTTTCATATTAATGCGAGTGGGGGAGGAGACTAATTGAGTTAGCTGCAAAGTTTTAAACAGTGAGCAGTGTTTATTGTTTTTAGGATTTAGCCAATCTGTATTAAAATCAACGAGGACCAGCAGTTCACTTTTTTGGTTTTGGGTAAGTAGGTTATTAAGGATTTGAGATATGTCAGAGAGGGAGTGCACTGGAGAGCTCGGTGGACGATAGAACCCAGCAACAATGATTGTTTTACTGAATGGGATCTCAATTATACCAGAGAGGAAATCAAAGGTGACAGGAGAGCTATAAGTCTGTAAGGGGGTGAACTTTATGGACTCCTCAACATAAATAACAATTCCCCCTCCTCTCTTTGCTCTGTCTTTTCTATAACATGAATACCCCAGTGTTGATATGGCAGAGTCTGGTACTTTTGGGGTTAACCATGACTCTGTGAGCACAATGATTTTGGGTTTGTCATAGCAACACTAAGCCTGAAGCTCATCCAATTTAGGGAGTAAACTTTGGATGTTACAGTGCACAAATGAGAGGCCTTTTTTAGTGGGGAGACTAAAGGTTGTGTCACCTAGGGATGTGCGTTTCAGGTTTCGGAATTTCGGAATTTTCACGAAATTTCCCGATTCGTGTCTTCGGATTCGGCCGAATTTCCAAATCGGGTCGGACCCGAAAACCGATAGATCCGAAAAGTTTTCCGAGCCGAAAGGAAAAATTTTCGGATTTGTCGAATGGACTTGAAATGTGTCAAATCGAAATTTATTTTTGCTCTATTCATGATTTCGGTTCCATTCGTGATTTTGGTTCCATTTCGATAATTCTGGAAATCGTATATTTAACTATTATCGGTTATATCGCTGATTCTGTAAATTTTGTAGTTGTAAATGCGTATCACTTGTTTCTTGTGGCATTCGGGTCAGTTTAGCGTTTTTTAAATCGTTTTGTTCATTTTTTTTGTTCCTTGGTTTTCATACCATTTTAATATGATTAAATAAAGTTGTGAAATGTATATTCAATTATTCATAAGAAAAAAAGGATCTTTATTTAATAAAAAAAAACACGATAGAATCGCCAGAATTATCGTAGACACTTTGAAACGAGGAGAACAGAAGTTCCAAAAAAACGAAAATTTCCGAAATTTCCGAAAAGTCGATACAAAAAACGAGCAAAGTGACCCGAAAACACGAAAAATGGTCGATATTCTGAAAAAAAAATGTACACGAAAAACGAGCCGAACCGAACCGAATCGAAACAGAAATCGGTCGAAACGAGCCAAAAAGTTTAAACATCCGAACAAATCGAACCGAATCGAACCGAAAAAAAAATCGGTGCACAAGCCTAGTGTCACCTATAGGACCAGGGTTAGTTTCCACATCGTTTGCCAGGGAAAGTAGCAGAATAAATAGGAATTTGGACAGAGTTTTCTTTTGGTAATAATGTGGTTGCAGAGTTTTATGATATAGGACATCCGGCCTGCACCTCCCAGCTACAACTCCAGGTTTAAATGACGCACGTCACAAGGGTTATTCAGAGAGCACCAAAATTTCACCGACATTTCAGTGCTCTCCCGTTCACCACACTTTGGCGAGTTAAATTCGCCACCCACTGGTGAATTCAGTAGTCACCGCAGGGTCCCCAAAGTGCAGTGAATCGACCCACTGAACGAATTGAAACACAGCCGCAAAACTGCTGAATCGATCCAAAAGAAGCAGACAACCTGCCGAACAGACTGCTGACCAGACCCCAGAAAAACTCGATAAGCCACCGAATAGGTAAAAGAAAACCAAAAAAGACCCCTGCAACTTTTAAAAAGTGTTTAAACAAAAACTACTGCACGAAAATGTCTTGAAATAATATATAAGGTTGTATGAATGACAATAAAATGGTCTGTTACAGAAAAAAAACTAACAGGGTTATTCAAAGAGCTCCAAATTGCTGCTGACAGGTAACCGGACGCTGAAAGTCAGGGTACGGCTACCTTTCCTGGCCATTCGGCTATTCAGAGAGCAGGCAGTTCGCCAAATCCTGGGGAATTGCCTGAACATACGGTGCCTGTTCGACGGCAGTGAATCCCCATAGAGAAGCAATGCTTCGGCTATTCAGAGAACACAAACCAGCAGTGAAAAGTTGCCGAATTGCCCTGCTGTTCAGTGGTTTCATTCGACAGGTTTAATCAAGGGAATCCCATAGGCTTCAATGTTAAAAATATTCCCGTTTTAATGCAATATCTAATAAACCGTTGATTATAATATTCTGCAGAAAAAAGTCTCTTTATTGTTCGATTTTTTAGGATATTTTAGGCATTTTTAGGGATATTTTTGCAAACATTTTTTTTCCGTTTTTTAAAAAAATTCTTTTTTTCTTTTTTCTGCAACATAGAGACATAGAAACCTAGAAAATGTCGGCAGATAAGAACCTTTCGGCCCATCTAGTCGCCCAATTACATGGATACTTTACCTGGATTTATCTTTTGTTTAGGATAGCCTTATGCCTATCCCATGCCTGCTTAAATTCAATTACTGTTTTGGCCTCTACCTCTAACAGCCCTTTTTATTATCATTCATTGGATTTTATATGTAAATTTCAGACATTTTCGTTCTGTATTTTCTTTGCAAACAGCGTTTCACTTTTCAAACATTCAAGCATACTGGTTTTTTTTTTCACTCCATTCGTCTGCGCTGTTGGGTTTTTCCGGCGTCTGCTCTGCGCTGTGATCGGCGGCTGCTCGGGTTTCTCCGGCCTGTTCGGTGGATTTAATCCAGATCTTTTTGCGGGTTTTGGTGTGCGTTCGCCGGGTTTTCGGCGGGTTTTCCCTGCATTACGACGGCCCTGTGGTGCTTGCTGAATTCACCGCAGGGTCGCCAAAATGGGATCACCAAATCTCACCGAATTGAAGAGAACGAAAAGTCACCGAACATGCAGTGACTTTTCGATTCTCTTTCAATAACCGTGTAAATTTTCTTTCTTTAGAAAAACAGGGGTAAATTTTTTTAGCCAAAAAAACATGAGATGCCTAAACAAAAATCAATAAAGAGAATTTTTGCTGCAGATTAAAATGATAAACGGTTTATTAGATATTGAATTAAAACGGGAATATTTTTAACATTGAAACCAATGGGATTCGCCTGAATAAACCTGTCGAATGAAACCACCGAACATCAGGGCATTTCACTGACATTTCTCTGCTGTTCAATGTGAATAGATTAACCATTGCTTCTCTATGGGGGATTTCACTGCCGCCGAACAGCACCGTATTTCACTGCCACCGAACAGCACCGTATTTCACTGCCGCTGAACAGCACCGTATTTCACTGCCCTCGAACAGGCACTGTATTTCACTGCCGCCGAACAGCACCATATTTGACTGCTGCCGAAAAGGCACCGTATTTCACTGCTGCCGAACAGCACCATATTTTACTGCCGCCGAAAAGGCACCGTATTTCACTGCCACCGAACAGCACCGTATTTCATTATATTTGGGGGTGTGCAGGCCTGGTGTCCTATATTATTTCTTTGAGTTCTCTCGTGTGCAGAGTGTTTGGGTAATCTGTGTTATGATTGTAGCGCTCACCCCCGGAGGAGCCGCTGAATAAACCTCGGGTTAGTCTCACCGCACTAGGGAATAAATATACACCAGCACTGTTGTGGATTTTATAGATTATATACTTTACTGATCCCAATAAAGCGGCATATATAATGCAAGTAAGGTATAGGAATGACAGGATTTCGTAATGCGGGAAAACAAGCGCGGCAAAAGGAAAAGGATTAACCCCCTCAGTTCTGGAGTGTAAGTCCCGTGAGTGTAATGTCTCAAAAAGGTGTACGTGTATTGATTCGTGTACCCGGGTACTGTATTCAACTGGCCAGTGAAGGTAGTAAGCAAATCTTCAACTAGTCACGTTGGGGCCATGTAGAATTGAACAGTAATGCAGCGTGTTGGGTTATACTCGGACTTGCGGCCTGTAAGGCCTCTCACCCATCCTTTGGACAGCCTGTCTCACTGCCCGATCAAGGATGTCTCTCCGCTTGTCCTCCGGAACTCTGTGCCACCAAATCCGCTCTCTTGCTCGTCCGATCTCCAACACAAGAACCATGGCCTACCGCCTACACTCCCTATGGATCATCGCGGTCTCCTTACAGGGGGTCCAACTGGAACTGAAGTTCTGCACAAACCTCTCAGCGGTAATGGGTATGCCTCCGCAAGTTACTGTCCCAATTTCCAGCGCCCTCGAGGTAGCGTCTGCACTCCGGCCTGGTCTCGATCTCAGGCAGTCTCACTTGCGTCCTCTGTCTTTCGTTGCTCCACTCACACTGGCGCTCCTCCGCACGAGGCTGCTTACGTCTTTCCCCTCTATCCCACCCACTTCCTGTCTCCGCCGCAAAGCCTGATGGATCTTGTAGTTCGTTTATGTCCCACATAGTCCATATGGCTTTTGTCTCCCTCTGGTGGCTAAAACTGAGTAATTGCAGCAACACAGTGTTAAACAGCGCTACATGATGAATAATGTTATTGTCTATCTGTCCATCGTTGTGGTCCATCTGTATCTGTTGCTATCTACTGATAGGTTCCTCTCAGGAATGTGTTAATATCTGTGTATATTTGAGTACTTTTGTTAATCTGTTTGGCAGTCAAACACTGCCCCATTATCTGCTGTTTTAGACTGTAATCTTGTTTACCATCCATGATTTTCATTGTCTTGACTCATCTAGGAATGATACACAATGTCTATTCCATTATCTGTCCTGGTCTAGTTATGTCTTGACATGTCTCATTCACTCTAGGCTGAGGGGGCCCAGGGTGTAATTCTCCATTTGTCTGTAGCCCCTCCTGGACTGCATATATTCAATAAAGGTGTTCAGTGTGTCTGATCCATTTTGACCCTGAAAACCACCAGATCTACAGCCTCTTCTTATTTCTGGGTGATACTATTGGGCTCTCTATATGTCCCAGTACTTTGCTACGTCTGAGGACTGGAGGAAGGCCCGAGAATCTACTTGGGGAGAACACAGGGGTCCGGCATGGAAGCAGCATTGACAGATGTGACCAGGTCAGGGTACTGAGTTCTGTTACACACACTTCATTCCACATGCTCTGGAACAGGTTCATGCTGGGGCTATTCAGTCCATATTGCTTGAAGCGTCTTTTAACCTCCTCGAGAGTCTCCATCTCGCTCCATGTTGCACTACACTTGTGCCTTTAGTTATCCCTTCAATATCTACTACTACTGTTCCATCCACAGAAAGAGGTCCCCATTATCAGGAAGCAAATTCCACCGCTGCCACCAATGTAACAGATCTCAGTTCCCCAACCGGGACACATCTGTTAATGCTGCTTCCTTGCTGGACCCCCGTGTTCTCACCAGCAGACTCTCTTGCCTTTCTCCAGTCCGCAGACGAAGCTTAAGGATGAGTACACATAAAGAGCCTTGATAGCATCCTCAATAAATAAGACAATGCTGTAGATCTGGGACTTGAGCAGCTACCAATCTATTTAGCTGCTGCTCACACCATGAGACGAGGCTGCATGTAAGGCCAAACTAGAAATTGTTTTATTGGGAACAGGCACAGATATTTATGTGGTCACACGTGATTCATTTACATACACAAAACCTAGAAAACGTTGTGAGTTTCCCATTTTATGATTTTGTGAAGTTTCTTCAGTTTTCAGACAAAAGAGTGCGTCTGTCCACCGACTCTGTAGACCGGCTGACATTTATAAAAATGAATCAGTCCTGGATCAGCAGCTATCAATCCCCTGATGCTGATGTAACGGAATAGATCGGGGATCTCTTCTGCATTCCCAAAACCTACACCACTGCACTCTTCCACAATACCACAGAGGGGTTACTTACGGTGTGAAGGCACTTGCTGCCACCAAAGTCACAATATTTGGGTGCACTGCCACTGATGCCTGTACAAGATTCATATCATTTTAATATTGGACCCCAGGGTCCACCCCTGCACTCTTCCACAATACCACAGAGGGGTTACGGTGTGACAGCACTGTTGCTGACACTAAAGGCCCAATTTTTAAGTACCTATTGTTCCTTTCATCCAAAGCCTGCATAAGTTTCACCATAATTTAGCAAAAAAATCACTAAAGTTGTTCTGCGTGTCCTAAAATGTCTCCTCTTTTCATACAGGCTGCCGCCCCAAGCAGTTGTTTATGAATAGATTAAAGGAAAAGCATTTACCGTCATTTGAAATGTAATTTCTTTGTTTTTAAATGTTTCTATACATCCTACAAATCCGCCACGTCACGGGCAGGTTATGGGGACCTCCTAGGCACGATATTTGAAGGAATTTTTCGTTTTTATTCTTAACCTTTATTTAATGGAAAACTCACTGTTCCTTTAAGAACTTTTTTTATGGCACATTTTATGGCAAATATCTTGCATATATGCCCTCTTGGAGGGCACTCTAAAAATTGAACGTTCGAGTTCCATTGACTTACATTGAGTTCGGATTGTGTTCGAGTTCGAACTCGAACTTTTGAAATTGTTTGACTTCGAAGTTGAACCGAACATGGGGCGTTTGGCTCATCCCTACGGGAGAGGAGTCTAAAAGTACCGATTCGAGAGATGAGTCTGGTTTACAGTCTCGCTTATTGGTTCTTTGGTGACATCTAGTGGTAGAAAGTGTGACATGGCCAGATCCTGTATCTCACACAGGGTAATTCAAAGAGAGTCGAAAAGTCACCGCACGTTCGGTGACTTTTCATTCTCTTCAATTTGGTGCGAATCGGCTTTCCCATTTCGGCGACCCTGCGGTGTATTCAGCAAGCACCACAGGGCTGTCGAAGTTCAGGGAAAAGCTGCCGAAAAGCTGCCAAACACCTGCTGAAAACCCGGGGAAAACCCAGCGAATGCACGCCGAAAACCCGCAAAAACATCTGGATTAACCCGCCGAAGGCGCCAGAAAAAACCATATCACACGCAGAGCAACCGTCGAAAGAAGCAAACACCGCAGACGAAGGCAGTGAATAAATTAGCAAAACAGTTTGCATGAATGATTGAAAAGTGAAACGCTGTTTGCAAAGAAACTACTGAGCGAAAATGTCTGAAATTTACATATAAAATCCAATGAATGAGAATAAAAAGGGCTGTTACAGAAAAATTAAGTAAACTTAAAAAATAAATTAAAACAATCAAGAAAAATGCTTAAAATATCCTAAAAAAACTATAAATAAAGAGACTCTTTACTGCAGAATTTTATAATAAATGGTTTATTAGATATTGAATTAAAACTGGAATATTTTTAACATTGAAGCCTATGGGATTCGCCTGAATAAACCTGCCGAATTAAACCACCGAATGGCAGGGCATTTCGGGAACCTTTCACTGCTGTTTGGGTTCTCTGAATAGCCGAAGCTTTGCTTCTCTATGGGGATTTCTCTGCCCTCGAACAGGCACCGAACAGGCACCGTATGTGCTGGCAATTCGCCAGGATTTGGCGAACTCCCTGCACTCTGGATAGCCGAATTGCCAAGAAAGGTAACCGAACGCTGATTTTCAGCATTCGGTTCCCTTTCGGCAGCCATTTCGGATCTCTTTGAATAACCCGGACAGTGTTCCAGCTGGAGAGGAGGGGGGGGGAGGCTCAGTTCACAGGTGAATGCACAGACACATAAAGGAAAGCAAAAAGAAAAGTAAACTTACAGCACATGAGGAATGAGCCGCATCCTGTGTCTGGATTAAATGTGGATAAAATAGGAGGATTTTACTTGGGATTCATGTATAACTATTAGAAGTCTATTACCTTGATTCGTGACCTGGAGGATAGTGAGGTGAGGCTAGTGAGGTCGGGATAATGAGGTGGGGATAATGAGGTGGGGATAATGAGGTGGGGATAGTGAGGTGGGGACTAGTGAGGTGGGGCTAGTGAGGTCGGGATAATGAGGTGGGGATAATGAGGTGGGGATAATGAGGTGGGGCTAGTGAGGTGGGGCTAGTGAGGTGGGGGCTAGTGAGGTGGGGCTTGTGAGGTGGGGCTAGTGAGGTGGGGCTAGTGAGGTGGAGATTATGAGGTGGGGCTAGTGAGGTGGGGGCTAGTGAGGTGGGGCTTGTGAGGTGGGGCTAGTGAGGTGGGGCTTGTGAGGTGGGGCTTGTGAGGTGGGGCTAGAGAGGTGGGGCTAGTGAGGAGTGGGATAGGGAGGTGGGGGCTAGTGAGGCGGGAGATAATGAGGTGAGGATAGTGAGGTAGGTATAATGAGGTGGGGATTGTGAGGTGGGGGATAGTGAGCTGGGGGGCAGTGAGACAAAGTGATGGGTAAGGGGAGGCACAAGGTATATAATGGGGGGCAGTGAGATAAAGTGATGGGAAAGGGGAGTCACAGGGTATATAATGGGAGGCAGTGAGATAAAATGATGGGGCGGCACAGAGTATATAATGGGGGGCAGTGAGACAAAGTGATGGGTAAGGGGAGGCACAGGGTATATAATGGGGGGTAGTGAGATAAAGTGCTGGGAAAGGGTAGGCACAGGGTATATAATGGGGGGTAGTATACATGGTAGTATACAGGGTATATAATTGGAAATGTGTCATTTCCAAGTGGCATTCTTAAGTGGACTTTCAGAGTTGATTCCTGGAGTTTTATCCAAGATCCCCTACGCCATCACGATCCCTAATTCCTGTGTCTCCTCTTTCCACAGGTAGGCATTATCACCCAGTATCCACAGACACCCACATCTCAACTGATCCCCTGCATACTTTTGCTGGTAGGATCCCCATCACCCAGTATTCGCAGGCACCCGCATTGTAACTTTACCTTGGTTTTTTTGCTGTTTTTATTTATTTTTTATTTATTTTTGTCTCCTTTCTCCACCATTTGCTTTGCTAATTAGCATGTGAATCTCCTGCCCTATTGACACAGCCCATCCAGCTTCAGGTGTTGACTTTTTCAGGTGTTGACTCTTTAACTGCCTGAATGCAATCAGTCCGCCCTATATAACAACTATACCAGGCTCCATTGAGCCAGGCTCCAGTGTCATTTCCAAGTGGCATTCTTAAGTGGACGTTCAGAGTTGATTCCTGGAGTTCAGTGGCATTCTTAAGTGGATGTTCAGAGTTGATTCCTGGAGTTCAGTGGCATTCTTAAGTGGATGTTCAGAGTTGATTCCTGGAGTTGCGGGACTGGAGGAAGGAACTGCAAAACTGCAAGGCCCACTTTTTACTCTGGTAAACTCACGTCTATATCATGCTTTCTCTCACGCTTCTACTCTTTACTTCTACCTTTCTCCTTAAATGGAACTCCTGCCCCTCTACCACCGACCCCTACACTATCTGCATCTCTCCCTCCCTCCTCTCATCCCACATGATGGCCTCGCATGATCTCCTTTGTTTCCTCAGAACATGGTCTCCCTCTAACTCTCGTGCTGCCTCCCACTCCCACAAATCCCA
>RXON01002652.1:0-45278 GCA_009667805.1 Leptobrachium leishanense
ATGCGCAAAACAGGTAAAAATGACCTCAGCACAGGGGCGGGAAAAGCCTCAGCAGCGAAAGGGTTAAACTATAGCTGCATGACTATGCAGCGCTAACAAATGGCATCAATAGGTTGGTATGTGGTCTAAAACTTCTTGTAATAGGCATTTTGGTTCTGTCTTAAGCAAGATACCCTAAAATACAAGTGTCCATTTTTGGCCATTTGAGATTTTTGAATGTGCAATGGCAGGAAGTAGTAGCTTCCGGGGTTATTAAGAGCAAGGTGAAACTCGGGAGAATTGGCAGGAGAAGAAAACAATCTAGATCTTATTTTTATCCAAATAGCCGATTTGGAAAGTGAGATAAATGAGAGAATTTTTCAGGTTTGGTTTATTTGACCTAGAATTTTCACTTCTCCAGTCATTCTCCTGAGTTTCACCTTTCTTTGAATAGAACTGTAAGTGTCCGTACATTAATCTCCCTGATGGTATTCCCGAGTGTGACTCGGGGTTAAATTTCACTACCGCGAACGGTAACCCCGAGCCACACTTGGGCTGGATGCATACTCACCTCCTCCTGTGCTCCCTGGCTGTCCCCCGCAGTGTGATCGCGGCGAGATGCTTCCTGGTAACGCTCCCTGCGAGTCACACGATGCAGGGGGCGGGACCAGGCAGCAAACTTATTTTTTTTTACAATACACTATATTCCAATGTACAATGTTTATGAATGGCCACAAGGTGGCACTACAGGATACGAAACAGACCATACATAGTCTCACTCTTGTTTTCAGACAGATTTCAGTGTTTGTTTTATTTTATTGAAGATCATTTATTTGCATTATTTTGGATAATTATTTTTGGGATAATAAATTATTATGTTGGGTTTCAATCTTTATCGGACTCAGTGTATTTACTATTTATTTTTATTTATTTATTTATTTATAAAGGATTTTACCAGTAAGGACTCTTGCTTGCACGGATTTCAGTGCGTGA
The DNA here is from genome assembly GCA_009667805.1 of Leptobrachium leishanense. Taxonomy (NCBI): domain Eukaryota; kingdom Metazoa; phylum Chordata; class Amphibia; order Anura; family Megophryidae; genus Leptobrachium; species Leptobrachium leishanense. Next base: position 973 of record RXON01002652.1, read on the forward strand.
TACCTAATTATTACAGGCTAACTATGTACAAATACACGTTTCCTTTAAAAAAAAAAATTGAGATGCTTTTAGACACAAAATTTTGAAAAAATTAGACCGCCAGGGAGGTTAATGGTAGGGAGGGAGAGATTTAAAGGGACACTAACAAAAAATCACACCCCCCGTTTTTTAATCCTAACCTATCCCTATTCCCTTAATAGTTATTTTTTGTTTTTGTGTTTTTAACTGTAATACTTACCCTAAAATCCTCTTGTTTCCAGCGCTCTTTTTTTTTTTTTTTTTATATATACTCACCTTCCTCCTCTTCCGCTCCCGTCCTTGTTTCTTCTTCTTGCCTTCTGGTTTACGTGAGAAGCGCGCATGCGCGCCTCTCACGTAAGCCAGCCAATCGGCAGGCTTCCTCCCGGCTCCCTCTGAGGATTAGTGTTGCGCGCAAGAGGATGCGCGCAACACTAACCCTCAGAGGGAGCCGCCAGCTTCTGCGGTGAGTTGGAGACGTCATCGCGCTGAAAGCGCGATGACGTCTCCTACTCGGCAAAAGTCGGCAGAAGCGGGAAATATGATTCCCGCTCTGCTGACTGACAGCTGGAAGGGCGGAGTAAAGTTCTCCGCCTCTCTCAGCTGTTTTCAGCATTTACAGCTGAACCGCTGAGCGGAGGGAGGGGGGACAGAGGGCGGCATACTCTGGGCATCATGACCACCTAAAATAGCTTAGGTGGTCATGTTGCCTAGAGTGTCCCTTTAAGCACAAAGGGGCTGTCCTTCCTACACAGCAATAGTTGAGAGGTTTGGTACTGCCATTCAATATGGGTATCGGTGGGATGGTGCGACTCTCACAATGGTTCTGGACTACCCATATTATTATGTTCTCAATGAGTGTACTTCGCAACGTGAACAGCTATAAGAATGCACAAACATAACAAACACACACTAATAAAGTTATAGAAAAAAATGTAAGAAAAACATTAAAACAATGTTTTGAGTGAAAAGTGGCTGAAAATTCTTAATCCCATTTCGAGCCTTCATAATAAACCATAAAAATACATTATTCTCCAGGCAAGCGTTCCACGTTCAGAACTTTCCTTGAGTTGTTTTTCATATTCTTTTGTTTTAAACACTTTTAGAAAGATGCGATGGCCAACCTTTCACCGTCTAGTTACCACCCTGAAATCAACAGGAGGTTTATACGAAAGGCGCCTGAGAGCATTATGTAGATATCGCAAGACGATCCGCTCCGGGCTCAGTAAATCTAGCAATAAGTGACTTTTCCACGGTGTCATCTGTATTTTATATGACAATGGAGAGTCATAGATTATGTTTTGTGCAATGATTTGTTTAAAGAGCAGACAGATAGAGAAAAACTGTTTTCTAGATTAAAAGGGATAATCCCCAGATGGGAAGGAAAAAAGATGAAAATTACTCTAGAATAAATCTGATACTTCAGAAATTTGTTGTTTTTTTTTTTTTGCAGCTCGATAATGACTTTGCTTCTTGGCATTCACTGTACATTACACATCCGCTGCTGTAAGGCGGCAATGGTCATTTTATCAAGGATCCAAAATATATTTATGTTATTTTATATAAAGAAGAATTTATAGAGCTTGAATGACTGTATAGATCGGCCGTAGCGGTGAATACCAAGCTAGCCTTCGGTATATGAAGATGAAGAGGCTCTATTATCAACGTGCTTTATGAAACCGTCTCAATGTCAAACATGACAGATCAAGGTACCTGCAGCTCTGGATTCCTGCTGAGAATTCATTCCGAGATGGCTCATTATAAGACTAATCTCAGTCATTTCAAAAGGTACATTTGAGAACTTAAATACAATTTCAATTGGCTATTGTGCCACGTTTTTCTTTTTGCTTAAATAAGTTAGTGACAATTCCATTACCTTAAATAACCTATTTAATTTAAAAAAGGCAAAAAAAAACAAAACAACCCCCTCCCACCCAAAAAATTATTTATTGCTCCCACAATTTACCTTCTGCCTTAGCGGTCCAGGGGATTGACACAATGAGAAATGGTGGAGAGCATTCTGTGGTGCACACATCTGTCACAAGATACGTGTGCCGAAGAATTTACTCCCCACTTCTGTTGACCATGAGACCACCAGGGTATATTCAATTGATTGATCTTTCCCAGCACGGGCTCTCCAGGGGCTGAAACCTCCAGGGCCTGTGCCCTTCTCGCCCCTCCCTCGGGGCAGGCCTTATGATAACCTTTGATTCTGGAATGGAAATTCCAGGTGCTAAAAGTTATTTCACTGTCGTATTGTCGTAGGAAAGACTAACAAGGAGAAATCTGACTGCCATTCTGGGGTCAAGAAGGAATTTTTTCCCAGTATGTTGCATATTGGCGAGCATTTCAGACTGGGTTTTTTGCCTTCTTTTGGATCAACAGCAGTAGGTTATGTGGGAGAGGCTGAACCCGATGGACGCATGTCTTTTTTCAGCCTATATAACTATGTAACTATGTAACTATGTAACTATGTATTGGTGATGTGGAAGCCTTTGTAAAGAAAATGTACAACCCTTCGGATAATTGCAGCAACAGATGAAGTTAGGAGTTCTAAAGCTAGAGTTTGGAGACCGGGTGGAGGGAATAACACTTGAAAAAGGTCCATCAACTCAATTCCTGTAGACAATAAGTTTATCTTCCTGTTGTTGTTGATCTACGGTACATTGCACCGGCAAGAATATCAGTAAATACACGACTTAAAAGTTATAGACCTGAATATCTTTCCATACTGTAATGTAACCAACAGGAAGTGAGACGTGAGAGCCGCCATTCACCGGTCTAATACAGAAATTTGAAAAACCCTGATAGCATTTACTTTAATGTAGAGGTGTAAAAGTGGTGATAATCTGTGCCACTGGCGCCACCCGGTGGTGATGGCAAATAAACAACCTCAAAACAATCAAATAAAATACAATGCAAGTAAAATAGTGAAAATAGGATAAACCAATCTAGGATAAAACAAAGTTATGTGACATTTACAATCTTATCCTGTATACTCCAGGTTGTAAAAGTCTTAATGATTGTGAAAGTCTTAATAATCAGTGCAGGGAAGAATAAAAATAAGTCATACAGTATCTGGTATTTGTGGAGTCAGCTGCCTGTCCAGACCACTTGGTGGTATATCCCTTTTCCACCTTGTAAGTCAGTATAAAAGAAAGATGTGCTGGAGCTGGTGCTTCTTGTCCTGTTAGTGGTTCCACTAACAGGACAAGAAGCGTCAGCTCCAGCACATCTTTCTTTTATAGATGTGTAAAAGGTGTGCGGTAATGAGGGGCATATATGCGCTAATAATCTGCTTGTTAACTAACTACAGTATGTCTGTGTTGCCAAAGAAGAGATATATAGCATAACTGACTTTTTAATAAAGTCGTTACGAACCTTATACACGTTTAAGTGCTGCTAAGAAAACTGCCCTATCTGAAACCAACTTGGGCATGCTCAGTCTGTTCCTAGTAGAGATTTGTGATGTCACCTATACACTTTGCACTGGGACAGGTGTGGAGAGGTGCTAAAAAATGTTTGTGTTTTTTTTTAAAAAAAAGTAAGTTCATCGCATTTTTCACAAGGACAGCCATTGGAGATCAGAACTGACCCTTGGATAGTAACAATTTAACATTGTGCAGTCTGAAACAAAAATACAGCAGTGAATAATGTTTTGATCAATGAGCAAACTAATTGTAATCTGGTGCCTGGACAAGTTTAATACAAACCCAACGCAAATGAGACATCACGATATGGGTAGTTATTAGTCCTGTGTCCTGTGACTGTTAGAGGAGTAAGAAACCAAAGATTTTTCGTTTATAAAGCTCTTGCTATCAGACCTTTTACATTTTGGCTTAGAGAAGGTAGGGGTTACAGAAACATGTATGGCGTCAAATGCCAATGTCCCACGTCTTAAACTTTCACCAGCCACTAGTGTTGCGTTGCGCCAAAGATAAGAGTTTATAAGGTCCACAGAACCATTTCAGAGCGTGTGCAAATTGTATTAATAAGGAAACGTCCTTGCAGACCTCTAACAAAATAAAATAAGTGTCCAATTTGTTCTTGAGTGCGACAAGAGGCTAGACATATTTAATTGACTGTCGTCAACTAAACTTTCTTAGATTGCTTTCTGCTCCTGTAAGCAAAAAAAGTCGGATTCACAATTAAACCTCAGCAGAATTTTCAAAATCTTCACTGAACTGTCCAATGGCAATATAATGTTCAGCGTGCGGCGAGCGCGGCTTGTTAGAACATGTAAGAGGTACAAATTGAATTCTTGCAAGGTCTCAAATCATTTCTCATCCATTGCACCTTAATTTGCTGAAGGTTCGTGCACGGGCAGGAGTCGTACTACAGGCAAACAAATTCGAAACAAGGACACTGATGGGATCTAAAATTAACAGAAGCTGCAGCAACAATTACTTCTGGTCCTTGCTGAAATGGCTCTGAACAATCAGCTGTGGCAGATTCACTTGTGAGCGAGCAAACTGGCTGACAATTTCAGAGGTTACTGTGCAATTACTGCGGATGGGTACAAATGGTTTGTTATTAATCCTCTTTAATTGCGAAATTACAAAAACACACACAAACATGTTTAACCTAAAGCAGTGTCTTTTTAAACTTTGTAGCCAGATTGTTGTAGTAAATGGTTTTAACCCATGCATGCACACTCTACATGGAGATATACAAGAACTGCTCCATGGAAACCAAGAAATACCATAGCTAACTTGACTTGGACCCCCAAGAAGCTTTAAGGACAATGTAGCAGAGACTGCTCGACCTCAATAGACTGAGTATAAGTCACACAGTTGCATACAGTCCTTGTAAACACAATTCCTAAACAAATTCAAAATCCACTGCCAGATGGGCCCCAACATGTTCTGTACACACAACTGGCACAATGAACCCCGATAAAAAAGCTCTAAATGAAATGCCACACAGACTCTACAAGCTCAGTAGGCTATTGGAGCTTCTGTGTGGTAATGTGCATATAGCTTGTTGGGGGTCAGTGGCACAGTGTGCCCATACAACTCATTGGACTCCACTGGATGGTGTACTCTACGTGATAGCGTTCTTACAACTTATTTGTGTCCATGCGGTAGTGTCCATACAATATTTTGGAGCGGTCATGTGATAATTCCCTTCAAGATGTTGGGGTCCATGTAATCATGTCCTTACACTTTGTACAGACACGATCACATTGCCTCTAACAAACTGTATGAACACTATCACATGGACACTCAACAAATTGTAAGGACACAATCACTTGCACCCCAGCAAACTGTATGGACTCTAACACCTCCACCTTAACAAACTTTAAGGATATGATCACATGGTCCCCAATAAACTGTACTGACATGATCACATGGACTCAAAGCTGAACGCGTCCACCGCCGAAAGCATATGAAAAAAGCCAATGATCTGCCGAACAGAGCACCTACCAGCCGCCGGAAAAAGCCGATAAACGGGGTAAAAAACACTGCGGGTTTGAAATGCAGTTAAAAAACTAAACTAAACTAATGTCCGAAAATGCCTGAAAATTACATATAAGGCTAGGGTCAGACGAGCGCAGTGCGAACGCGCGTGCAGGCGCACTTAATTACGGCCGCACTAGCAGCAAATGCCAGGCAATGACGGCCAATATACGAAGTACGGTCGCACAAAAGTCCGGCTGCGCAACGCAAGTGGCAAACGAACGCATTTTGTCGAGAACGTAAAACCACTAGTACGGTTGTACAGAGTGCGCTGCGTCCGCTAGCGGCGTGTGTGCGTGAATTGGAGATGTCAGACACTGCTAATGTCCGGCCAACATAACGTCCAGATGCACAAAGTGTTTTATTGATGATCCGTACAAAATCACGGCCGCAAATGCGCATCGTATGACCGCTATCGCGTACTCCGTGAAAAAATACGTCCATTCGTTCGAACGTACTTTTTCACAGACAACGCGAAAATGCGCTCGTCTGACCCTAGCCTAAAGGTCCTATGAATAATAATAAAAAGGTCTGTTACAGAAAAAAAACGCAATTAAGGAAAAAGAAAATCTCAAAAAATGCCTAAAAAAAATAATAAATAAGAGACATTTTGCTGCAAATTAGAAAAATAAACGGTTTAATAAATATTCAATAAAAACAGGAATATTTTTTTTTACATTGAAGCCTATGGGATTCGCCTGAATAAACCTGCTGAATGACAACACTGAACATCAGGGCATTTCACTGACATTTCTCTGCTGTTCGGTGTCTGTGAATAGATTAACCATTGCTTTTCTGTGGGGATTTCACTGCTGCCGAAGATCACTGTATTTCGCTTGCAATTTGCCAATATTTGGTGAACTGACAGCTTTTTGAATAACAGAATGGCCCCGAAATTGCACCGTACGACAAAATTCACTGGTGCCATTTCAGGGCCAGTTCGGCTCTCTTTGAATAACCCCTTTATTGTCCTGAAGAGGGAAATGTATGCAGATATTTTCAATGCCAAAAAGGAGAATGGAGAGGGGGGATCAAGATTATCCAAAAGAGAGAGAAAGGGTCTGAAAACAAACTGCAGGACAAGCCTTGGTTTGCAGTTGAAAGGATATATTTTGGGTACGACTGAACACCACAACAATATCCCTTTAATTTTCTAAATAATAGGAGAGAGCTCTGAAATCTGGTTTATTTACAGTTTAAGAAAAAAAAGCACTGAAATCTTTATTCCTCCTCCTAAAATAACATGGTGCCACAGCCGTAATTCTTGCAATTCGGAGAGAACTGGATTATTTATTCCCCGAGCAAAGCGAGACATAGTGCTATTATCAGACGCCTCTCTGACCCAGAGCTTTTACAACAATTGCCATTTCTCAAGGTGCGGTTCTAAATGAGATCAATTTCCATATCAAGCTCTCATATTATTCACAAAGCAAAAGTGTGATGACAGAAGAAATTGTCAGGTTTTAAATGTTAATTATTCGGCAAGTCATAATATTCTTCCACTTCTACACCCAAGTGAACAGGAGCATTGAAGGAGAGAGAGAGAGGGAGAGGGGGATTGAAATCGGTGCCATTAAAAGAACATCTTTTAGAAGAAACCACTTACTAGAATGAGTAATTTGCAGAATGGGTTTAAAGAGGCCAACCAAGCACCATAAGGACCTGTGGACCTAGCATGAAGTCACCTGATCACAATGTAGCAGTAAACAATACACTATCCCTGCGTACAGAGTAATACTATGAGAGCATTTACAAAGGAAAACTATAATTGCAAAGAAAAGAACAATAATAAAACAAAGTTATAACCCACATTACTAAATGTGTGTGTGTGTTGATATTGTTGTGGAGCTCTGTGATACACAGCACTTCTACTAATACAGTAATTTGTGTATATCTCAGTATATTAGGATCTTCTCCACAGCAATAAACGCACAGTAATGTGCAGTGTGTATGAGCGTCAGGGTCGGATTAACATAGAGGCTGATGGAGCAGCAGCTCCAGGCCCATGTCTCAGAATAGGCCCAGAGAAAGGATAACTATGTCTGCATTGGTAGCATTTGGACCCCTGTATCTCCAACCCCATAGCAGCTATAGGGTCATATGAGGTATCACTGGAAAGGCCAGATGCCCTTTCAAATGATATAAAACATGACCAGGCTTTATTTAACAATAAAAATAAAATAAATATTTCTTTATTTTTTTTCTGTCTCACACAGCAATATTTTTCACTTTTCAAAGTAAACAATGTTGCTGCACTAACTAACCATCTCATTTCTTATGTCACCAACAAGTGTGGAGGTGATGGCACGATCCATTGATACGAATTGTTGCATCAAAAACCTAAACCGCCGCACTGCAGCGCCAGCTGAAGAGCACTGAGGGGACGACGACTTTGGAACCCTGCGTCACTAATCTTTAACCCTCACAAGGTCAAGTGAGGTGTCATTGGACAGGACAGAGTCTGGCCTTTGCATTGATACCAAACTTGACCGTGTAAAATCTAAAAGAAATAAAACCACTTTATTATTAGTTCCAAAGCGATGGCATTGTCCATTTGTCACATATAAAATGAGCAATACCACTGCCGTTACTCACCTTCTTATTTCCCACGCTGGGAGTAAGGTCAGTGTTTTATACATAGACATATTATTCATAAAACACCATCCTCCAAAACACAAGGGAAAATAGTTCATTTTTTGGGTAAAATTGTATATTTTCTCTGAGAAATGCAGTAACAGGTTCCCATTTAATATTTTTTAATATGAATTCACTATAGAATATATAAGCACAAAGGTTTGGATGATAAAATGTGACAAAATAATTTTACATGCTGTAAATGATTGAAATCTGAAATGGAAAGTTAGCCAGTATCTGCCTGGTTAGCTGTACCCGTATCTGCACTATTAAATAACCTAAACAAAATGTTTTCATTTCACTGAATTCCAAGAAAAGCCACCAAAATCTTCAGCTCCAGGCCCATAGAGATTTTAATCTGGCCCTGATGAGCGTATCACAGAGGTCCACAGCAATAAAACAAACAGTAATGTGAAGTCAAGTGTGTATAAGTGTATCAAAGAACTCCACACACAGCAATAAAACTCACAGTAATGTGCAGTGTGTATGAGTGTATCACACAGAGCTCCACAGAAAACTTACTCCTACAAAACACAAATTAATGTGAGTTTTATTGCTTTTGAGCTCTGTGATACTCTCATACACATTGCACATTACTGTGTGCAGTGGCGTAGCGTGGGGGGGCTGGGGGGGGCCGTGGCCCCGGGCACAGTTTTCTTAGGGGCGCATAATTTCAAAAGAAATTTGCACCCCTAAAAGTTGAGGCCGGGCTTGGGCTCTGTTTGAATGCTCTATCGGCATTCGGACAGCCGCCCCTGGAGCTCCGTCTCCGGCATACTTACCTGCCTGAGCAGCGCAGGTTAAGTTTCCTCGCTTCCGCTCTTTGAAGGACCCAAGTGGGATCGCGGCTTGGGTCCTTCAACGAGCGGAAGCGAGGAAACTTTCCCTGCACCGCTCAGGCAGGTAAGTATGCCGGAGACGGAGCTCCAGGGGCGGCTGTCCGAATGCCGATAGAGCATTCGAACAGCCGCCCCATGTCTGGTCTGGGGTCTGAGCTGGGGCATATCCATGAGAGCTTGGGGGGCAGTATATCCACGAGCTGAGGCAATATATCCATGAGAGCTTGGGGGGCAGTATATCCATGTGCTGGGCAGTATATCCATGAGCTGGGGCATATATCCATGAGCTGGGGCAGTATATCCATGAGCTGGGGCAGTATATCCATGAGCTGGGGCAGTATATCCATGAGCTGGGGCAGTATTTCCATGAGCTGGGGCATTATTTCCATGAGCTGGGGCAGTATTTCCATGAGCTGGGGCAGTATTTCCATGAGCTGGGGCATATCTCCATGAGCTGGGGCATATCTCCATGAGCTGGGGCAGTATATCCATGAGCTGGGGCATATCCATTTGTGAGCTGGGGCAAATCCATGTGTGAGCTGGGGCAGTATATCCATGAGCTGGGGCATATCCATGTGTGAGCTGGGGCAATATCCATGTGTGAGCTGGGGCATATCCATGTGTGAGCTGGGGAAAATCCATGTGTGAGCTGGGGCAATATCCATGTGTGAGCTGGGGCAATATCCATGTGTGAGCTGGGGCAATATCCATGTGTGAGCTGGGGCAAATCCATGAGCTGGGGCAATATCCATGTGTGAGTTGGCTGGGGCAATATCGATAACGTGTCCACAGGTTGGGGGGCGCACAATTCTTGGCTGGCCCCGGGCGCTGACAACCCACGCTACGCCACTGACTGTGTGTTTTATTGCTGTAGAGCTCTGTGATACGCTCATACACACTGCACATTACTGTGAGTTTTATTGCTGTAGGACTCTAATTCCCTTGCCTGGCTGGCTTCAAAAATCCACCCCTGGTGTAAACTCAGTTACAGCAAAGGTGCCATAGTGAGTCTGGCCACTAGTTTTGCATGAACAAATTGAGACTTGGGCATATTGACCAGTATACACATGCATACAGAGATTATGTAACAGCATGTGAAAACGTCTGAGCCAAACAACATATCCAGTATATGAGGGGGGGGGGAACCATACTGGAGTAAAAATGCTGTAACGTCACACTCCAGAGAGAAAAGAGTAATAAATCTCTCCAAAGCAAAAAAGTACAAAATAAAGTGGAGTACCAACTTCTATTCCTTTTGCCATCCAAGCAGGATTGCTGAGTTTGTCACCAGCACCTCCCCTGCAGATATTCTGAATTGATTTAATATGGCATTTTTAATTGTGGGAACTTCTTAATGTGTCAATTAACAAAACAGCATGTTGAGTGTGTACGTGATATGTAATTACATAAATTAGAAACCAAAACAACTTTTTGTAATTAATTTCAGAGTTTAAACATAAAATGTGTTTTGTTTTTAGAAAATTAATAAATGTGGAACATCTGTTTTTTTTTTTCCTCCATTTAAAGTTTAACAAAATATTTAAGATTTTTTTTGTTGGGACATAGTCATCATTGCAGAACCAGTGTGGAGGCGCGAGATGTACAAATCCATTTCACTCATCTTGGACCATGTCTCTGATGGAAAGGGGACAGGTGGCAGAGAGGAACCAGAAGGGGACAAAGGGGACTTGTACAAGGGTCATCCCAGCTGACTTGTAGCCATGTATTTAAATGCAAATTCATAGCGAATTTTTTTTTTTTAAATTGTTCAGTTTTGGTCTCATTTGGACACCCACATACTGTATATATGTATGTATATCTTTTGGAAAACCGCCGTGGAAGACAGATTATTATAAAATGTGTTTTTGGAGGGAAAAGACAGATCTTCAGAGAACCCATAGAGTACTATATACCGCCGACATATTAGATTTTGTTTCTTGGATACGCCTGGCTTTAATTCATCTATGCTGCATTAAAATGGGTGTAACGGCCTGGAGAACAAAAGAATAACTAAAAACAATCTCCTGAATGCAATTTGAATGTAATTTATCTTCACTACTAGCATTCTGTATTTGAATTCCACCTCACTTGACAATTTAATCATAATGGCTTTCAGCTCGGATATTATCTTTGAGGATGTTCAGGTTTGAGCCAAATCCAATGCCTTTTAGAAGAATCGAGGGTGTTGGTGGAGGCGGGGGGGGGGGGTGCCCTCTGTTACACAGACTAAGACCGAAATGATAGTCATTTTCATCCTGGTTTAGATTGTTCAGTAAACAATTACATTTCAATTATAAACGAGGTGTTCAGGCTGAAATAAACTGCTGCAACTCAGCAAAAGCAGAGAAAATCCTCTGCTCGGAAGTCAAGCCATTAAGATGGAATTCACAATCAGCCAAAGAAGATAGACATGCGGAATAAAACGCAAGAAAAAATATATATCCGTTTGATTAATACCATGAGGTTACTTCTTGTAATCGCTACAAAAATAAAATTCGAGCCCATGAGCTCCGCCTCTCTCTAATTTTCCACCAGGATCGCTTTATCTAGCTCAGGGATGTCCAAACTCCGCCCCCCCAGATGCCCCTGAACTACAATTCCCATGCTTCTGCATCTGTCTAATGCAGTCAGAGAATTCTGAGAGTTAATGTAGTTCAGGAACATCGGGGGGGCTGGAGATTGGACATCCCTGATCTAGCTGAACATTTCCCACAGAATTGCCAGTTTAGATAGGTCTAAGATTAAGAGGGAGGGGCCGTGACTGCAGATGGAGTATGACCGTGACGAGATTTGTGTCATCATCTCCATGAATCCAAAATGTTCGTGTGACACATCGGGGCACGTGCAGGAAGGTGAGAAGTTGCCCTGCCCAGCAGTCAGTCAAGGCAGCTCATAGATGAGCAAGGCAAGCCATGTTTTTATCCATTTAAGCACCACAAATATCATTAAAAAGGTTCTTGTGATGCATTTTCCAAAAACTGGTTAATCTGGGAGGATTGGTGAGTGGGCATCGTGTGTTGCAGGAAGACACTATGTGACACGGAAGGTCTGGAAACACTATCTCATCCTCCACATCTTGTCTGCTCATGGAGTTTATAGGCTTCAATGCCTATAATCTTGAAAAGCAACAGACGCGTGTCGCACTCTCCCATTTTCCTAGGTCTTCAGTTCATAAACAGATCTTATGGAAGCAAGTCAACGACTCTAGGCCAACCCATCTGACTTTGGTAGACGACTTGTCCACCCAATGCATTTATGTTCCGCAATGTCCAGGATATTTATAGAGCTGCCACATTCTTAAACGTCTTCTGTAGTTTAAAAGAGTGCAAGATCTTATGGATCTCACCAATAATTGGTATCATCCGCTTTCTCATTCTAGGTCATGCTATTACTCTTGAAGACATTATGTTGTTGATGCGTTTACACTGCTCAAATCTAGGATTTTGGATTTATGTTCATCTCATTACTAGAGAAGGATCCCCCTCAAACAGTCTTCAGCCCTTTAAGACGCATCTAGAAAATGAAGCCTCCAGCACTTCAGTTCCTCACCTGTAACACCGTCTCATCTTGATAACTCTTGTTTAAATGTGTCAGCTTAGTGTTTATATGTTTTAGTGGCTAGAATATCTCCTGGAAACCACGTTTGAATGGATCAAATCTCCTTGAAATAAGCCCAATGTCTAAAGTGTCTAAAACATTTTATTGTTAGTCAGAATTGATTACAGTCCACCAAGCACTTATTGTCTACTCAATGAAGAGTCCAACGCAATGTACCATAGAGGTTAGCAACCTTGACCCTCCAGAGGTTTTGGACCACATATCCCTTGAGGTTGAGCCAATATAATGAGTACCTGAGCCTCATGGGAGATTTTCAAAACATCTGGAGGGCCAAGGTTGCTGACCATTGAGCTACCATGACTTTAAGATATATTTATATAAAAAGTGAAAGGGACCTAGTCTAGTAGTACGATTCCACTGGAGTACCCACTTTAGAGTCCAAAGACTACACTGTGTTCACACAAGATTGTTGTATCACTCACTGTCTCCATAAAATTCCAGTTGGAGACCATTGGGAGACTATTCAATCTCTGGCACATGTCACTACTCAATATGGAGTATTGGCCAATATCTATATAGAAGCCCTGTATTCCACCATCCCTGTTAAGCACTTTTGTATGTGGTGTAGGCAAAACCCATGCCTCAATGTATGCAGACTTTAACCCCATCACATTTAGCTCTTGCTTACATAACATTGTGTCTTTTAGGTCTAGGTTACAGTTACAAGTTTTTATAAAGCGCTAACAAGTTCTGTAGCGCTGTACAATGGGAGGCAGAATAACAAATATACATACAGGTTCAACACACAGAACAGTAGGAGAGAGGACCCTGCTCAAGAGCTAACAATCTAAGAGGAGAGTGGTGACACACTAGGTGAGGGTCAATAGAGAGTATGAAACGGGGGGGTGTGGGAACATGCAGTAGGAAATGAACAAAGGGGGATTAAGGAGTGAGATGATAGGCTTCACTAAAGTCATGTGTTTTTCAGAGACTTCTTGAAGGACTGGAGAGACAGGGAGAATCTAATGTTGCGGGGGGAGGGAGTTCCATAGAAAGGGGGCAGCTCGGGAGAAGTTCAGAAGGAGGGAGATGGTGGTGCGGGAAGCTGATAGCATCGGATCATTGGCAGAGCGAAGTGGTCAGGACAGGAGATTCCTGTTAATAAGGGAGGAGATGTAGGCAGGGGCGCAGTTATGAAGAGCTTTGTATGTGAGCACCAGTATTTTGAATTGGATTCTATAGGAGACATGAAGCCAGTGTAGAAATTGACAGAGGGGTGAGGTGTGAGAGGTGCGGAAGGTGAGGTGGATGAGTCTGGCACAGGCATTCATAACAGACTGCAGAGGGAGAATCTGAGACCTCTTTAAGCCAGAGAGAAAGAAGTTACAGTACTCAAGGTATAATTATCTAGAAGAAATAGGATGGTCCTTTGTAAATTGAAGTGATATTTCCAATAAGTCTGCATATTAACGCAATTAGAGTTCCATCATTTAGCAAAACAATTATTGGGGTTCTAATTTAGTTTTTTTTAAAAAAGTGGCACACATTATCAGGTCATTGATTAGGTTTGTCTCATTTCCACGCAAATGATTAAGCGGATCATTAGTACAAAATTAAATATTCAATATCACATCGGGTCATGGGGCACGTATTGGGAAGTAAGACATTTATCTTGTCTCTTATGATCCATCGTTGATTTATCTCTATCTGCCAGGACCTGCCCCTTGTTTTCACCATGATAAAGTACAATACTAAAACTCCTCCACAAATGAGATATTATTACTTATACGGGTTTCATACTACAGTGAAGCCTAACACTAAATCAAAGCGCTCCGTATATTTCCTTGGATCCTTATAGATTGCGCTCCCTGCCCGAGCAGGAAAAAATGGATTAGGAATTACGAATTGTGTCAATGTGACAGCTCTCATATCCTTTTTTTTTATTCATTACAGATTCCAATGAATCATCGTGCTGGCGTTTACAAATGTAGATAAGCTCGGATGGTATACATTATTATTATCTTCCTTTATTTATATAGCGCCACATATTCCACAGCACTTTAAAAGTTCAGTGTACAAGGGGTTAATACATTAGAATACCAAACATGGATGATACGGCCTGATTCAGGGGGTCCCTGTTCCCAAGAGAACTTACAATCTATGAGAAGTACAAGTATTTTGTGAGGTAGGTGCATCCATATCATTAGGTGTTTTGCCCAAGGACACTCGTTGGTGGCATCTTCTGAATGGGATCCAGTTGTCTTTCCATGATCGTAGAGCAGCGACCTGGTGGTTAGGTTGAACCAGTTTCTTGTAAAGCCAAGACTTGCTTCTCCACGATCAAAGGGCAGAGATGTTACCACTGGACTGCACCCCTGATATTGTGTGGTAGCAAGTATGTACCGTTCGGTGGCTTGCCCAAGGACACTTACTGGAGAGGTGCTCTGGCCGGGATACCAGAGCGGTAACTCAGAGCCACACTCAAGCTGGATACATACCTGTACCTGCACTCCCTCGCTGTCCCCCGCATTCTTCTCCGGCGATCACGACTTCCTGGTTCCCTTCTCGTGAGAAGGGAACCAGGAAGCAGAACGCCGTGATCACCGGAGAATGCGATCGCGGAGGTCAGCGAGGGAGTGCAGGGACAGGTATGTATCCAGCACGAGTGTGGCTCGGAGTTACCGCTTTTGGCATAGGAAATTAACCCCGAGCCACACTTGAGAATACCGCCAGGAAGGTAATACTCCCCACCAATTCGGCCGTCATGGCAGACTGGCCAGAAGGAAGTCTTGCTCTCCTCACTGCAAGACACAAAAAAGCCTCCTTGGAATCTGCAAAAGCACCTAAAATTGTCTCAGACTGCGAGAAACAAGATTCTTTGGTCTGATGAAGCAATGTTTGAATGTTTCAGCTTTAATTTAAGGGGTCTGAATACCTACATCAATGTGATATTTCTCTTTTTCTTTTTTTAATTAAGTTTGCAATGTTGTAAAAGCCTGGTTTTTGCTTGGTCATTATTTGCTACTATTATTATTAGATTAGGAGTTTGTAACCTGTAGGTTTCACAGGTTGATATTTTGTCTCTGTAGCATCCTGGCCTCATTATCCACAAGTTCTGATGCTAGGTCCAAGTTCATCTCATGGATTATGTGCAACATCAAAGCACCTGAAATTGATTTACCTATGTAGTTAAATTATGGGCAATTAAACACTGGTGGATTTTTAAAAAAAAAAATCTATTATGGTGATTAAAACGTCAATGGAAAAATAAATACATTTAGAGTTGCAGTTAAATTTATGAATTTAAAGGGCGATGAAAAAAATGAGTTGCTATGGAGACTCAGTGTATGAACATTAGCAAGTCCTCTTCATTTCATCACTTTCATACGCGGCCACTGTTGATGACTGCTGGAATTTCAGAGAATAAAAATTAATGAGCCAAGGGCACCAATGTCCTCTTTCTCGTCCCCCTCTGACACACACCACTTTCCTGATATAGGGCATCGAAATACAATATAATAATAGGTGCCCCCTACCCTGTATAGCAAAGGAAGAGGAAGGATGGGGAGACAAAATAGGCATAATGACTATGCTACATGCATCGAGACATTTGGCATGTATGCCACGCTGCTGTAAAAAAGCAGGAAGGTACCTAGAAGTGCCAACTAAATACTGGAAACCCAGGATAAAGGTAATAATTTTCAATCAAATGATAAATAATGAGAAAAGGAAATGTTCTTTTAGTTCAGAAAGGTCATCACACTGCAGTGCCGGAACCATCAAGGAAAAGCTGGAAATACAGTATATTAAAAACTCCCAGTATGACAACATTCAGAGCCCTGGGGCAAACTGCCAAAAACAGAATCACCCAAGAACAAAATATATATTTTTATAGCTTTGCTCGAGGCATATTCAGAATAATTCTGATATGTGAGGAGTTGCACAAAAAAGGCAACATTGCATGGAGAATCATTACAGGGCTTCAAGAAAGCATACATCCCACCCCACCCCACCCCACGATGGGACGTTTTACTGAATAATTAACATTTTAAACTATGAAAAGAAAAATTATAAGCAAAAATATAATTAGGCCACCAAGTGATAAAACTATGGGGGTTGCAACGCCGACAAACACCTACATTTCACAAAAGTATAACCAGTGAAGCTTATCGTGCCGCTTTTCGGATTTTTCTTTTGTGAAACGCTGGCATTTGTCGGTGTTGCAACACTGGTAACTTGTGCCGATGTTTGCACGTTTGCCACCTACTGTAGGTATCCTATGGTAACGTCGCCACCTTCTGGATGCAGATAAAACCAATGCAATGATTAGGTTGCTGAATCGAAATAGAAGCTCCAATTTGGACATTTCTACTTCTGAATTCGATGTGTCACTTTTCAAAAAGTTTTTCCCTTTTTTTTCCCTTTAGAGCAGTCGAACATTTTAGGGTTAGTGTTATGGTTATTATTTGGGTTAGGTTTATATTTGTGTTCGTTTTAGGGTTCGGGATTTGTAGGCCTCTAGTTGATACCTTTGTAGGGAGCTCAGGTATTGGGTTCCACGTCTGGATTACCTTATAGGCACCCAATTAACCCCTCAAGGATCAATGATGTAACGGTTACGTCATAAACGCATTGACTTTAAAGATCCTCGGTCCTTAAGTGATTAATGTATCCAAAAGGGATTACAGAAAAGTGGTATTTGTGAACCTATGTCAAGGACAATAATTGCAATGGCATATAGATTACTGAACTTTGTAGGTTAAGATCTCAACCATAGCATTTATTGAGGCAGGAAAAGGGTGATCCAAGCTAAAAGATCCAATCTTGGCCCATACACCCCCCCCCCCACCCCAAAATCAACAATCCCAGCACAACTAAGCCACACTCCCTGATGGAATTTATCAGTAGATATATATAGTATTACACTAAAATATTTATAATTTCTGCTTCTCACACACGTCAATCTTGCAATCTGTACAAAAAAAGACAAACAACGGACCAAAACTAAAAAAACAGCAAGAAACATCTCTCTGTAATTAACACCTGTGAACTACTGGGTCAGCATCAACATTTGCAACATCTTGACATTTAGAAGACGTGTCCGGGAAATGGTCTTACGTTAACTAGCAGAGAATCTGATCCAGGAATGTGACCTCGTGCAGCGGTTTGTTGTTTTGTTTTCAGTTTTTTAATTTGTTTTAAAAATGATTTTCTCTACTTGACAGTGTTAGAAATTCTGTCATGAAGCAGAAGCCGGTGAGAGATTTAGATTTCTGAAGATATAACCTTGCGTTAATTAAATCACTTATAATTGCAGGTTATTATAAAAAGTATACTTTTGAATTAATGCTGCCGAAAATCGTACAAAAAAAGCGTTTGAATGTCACCTGCGTGGCCAATTAGTATTAGAAGTGTCAAGCTCTTCTTTTTATTTTAACTGGATAAAGAAAGGTCTTTGTATTGTTAGAGGGTGAAAAAAAAAAAAACCACTCCTAAAATAAACATAAGTATACATATGAATAAAACAAATAATACTATTGTACTTTACTGAATATGTAAATAAATACTGGAGAATTTTGACTGTTTTGTCAAAGCTCAGGGTAGGGATGCACCGATATCGATACTGCCGTTTGCACGAGTACTTGGTACACGTGCAAATGGCCCGATACACCGCCCCCCCCATACCGGAAGCCAGCGCTGGGCCAGCTTGCCGGTATCCGCGGGGCTGGGGAAGCTGGCCGCGTGCATGAAAAGCACTCTGCCAGCGTTCCCCTCTGGAGGGCCGCAATACTCACCCATCCAAAGGTCCGGTCGCACGGCTGTAACACATTCACACTGGCCCGTTCGATATAGGTCTGTGAGAGCTGGGGGCATATCCATGAGAGCTGGGGGCAAGCTACATATCCATGTGAGCTGGGGGCATTCTGTGTATATATATATATATATATATATATATATATTATATATATATATTATATATATATATCTCGGGGGGGCATTTTTATATGAGGTCTGTTCTTATTGAAAAGCGTTCACATGACATAAAATAAAAGTATCGGTACTCGGTATCGGTGAGTACTTGAAAAAAAGTATTGGTACTCTCTCTTAAAAAAGTGGTATTGGTGCATTCCTAGCTCAGGGTGATCAATATTATCCTAGATTTTGCGCCACGGCTGGGGATGACACGTTTTGGGATTTGAATATTTATTTGTTCATGGTATTCAAGTTCTCAGAAATATTCAAAGATTATAAAAAAAAAATAGTAAATGTAATAATTAACAGTTTGGTATTAATTGGCCGCTTCAAGACGCTGCAGTAAAAAAGTCATATTTAACAGACGCTGCAATTTGACTGTGGCTGATTTGGATTGGACACACTGGGCCGGAATCGAGCGTCTTTTTCCATAGTTAAGGTCAGAAACTAGGGTCAAGGTTACAAACGCTCACGACAAAAGAAGGGGCAGAATCTTTCGTCTAAAAATGAAGCAGAATTGTAGGGGTGGGGTTAACCCTAGCTCTAAAAGAAACCCTAACCCCAAAACAAGCACAAATAGTAATCTGACCATAGTCCTAAATCGCAATTTCTAACCCTAGCAAAAAAAGACACTCCATTTCCGTTCAGAGTCTCCGATTCGGCTGAAGCCAGACAGGAACATTTTTGTGCCCATGTTGGAAACAACTTTTTTAATGCTTATGTAGCGCGGTGTTTAATTCCTTATTGTGGCAGTACCTATTTTTGGCCACCGGAGGGAGACAAGCACAATGTGAGACACTGAATATTACATTGGGACTACATTTCCCGGCATGCTTTGGGAACGGACACAGGAAGTGGGTGGGACACAGAGACTTACATCCTGAGCCTCGTGGGGAGAGCTGGCAGAGCGCGCCAGGGAGTGAGAGAGACAAGACACAGTGCTGCAGAACGTAACAGCGTCCAGGCCGGAGCGCAGGTGCGACCTAACGGAGTTACAGATCGGGTTACTCAGCCTTACTAAAGGGAGACCCAGTGATCCACAAGATTACCCAAGCTGCTATTGAGGAAGGCAGAGGACCCCCGAGTAAGGAGTACCGCAGGTCGATCGGACTGGGAGAGCAGGCGGTAAGCTGGACAAGTCGCGGCAGGCGCAGAAAGCCAGACAGCGGATCCAGAAGCCAAGAGAGCCCAGTCAATATCGAGCGGAGAGACGTCCTGGGTCCAGCGGAGCCTCAAGTATCTGGCGGATGGGTGATAGGCCTCTAGGCCGTTGTAAAACCAAGAAAGCACACTGCTGTTTGTTTCCAAAACCCACAGGGCCCCAACTTGACTAGTCGAAGATACCTCTTAAGAAATTCACTGGCCAGTTGAATATTGTACCCGGGTACACACACACACACTTACATTCCGGGACACAACCTGTGCGGGACTCACTCCCCAACGAAGAAAGGGGTTAAAGATAATTTTCCATTTATTTTCCGCTGCGCGTTTCTCGAATTACAAAACATCGTATTTATTTTCCGCTGCGCGTTTCTCGAATTACGAAACCTTGTATTTCTTTTCCGCTGCGCGTTTCCTCGAAATACGAAGCATTGTATTTCTTTTCCGCTGCGCGTTTCCCGCATTACGAAGTACTGTAAATATATCTACGAACACCGTGTTATTCATTATATGCCATTTATTCTAGTAAACTATATAATTTATAAAATCCACAACGGTGCTGGAGTATATTTATTCCCTAGTGCGGGGAGACTGACCCGAGGTTCAATTTCAGTGGCTCCTCCGGGAGTGAGCGCTACACTTAATTTTTTGAAACTGCTTTTATCTCCCCCTCCCCCGTGTCCTATCGATAGGATACCAACATTTATATTTGTAAAAGTGTAGTCCTGTGATAATGACACATTCCCAACATACAATATAATATTTTATTCCATTCTACTAACCTGAAACTGAACCAGAAACTGTCGTACTTAGATTTATAGCCCCCACCCTTTATTTGAGAAAAAGAAACTGAGTTAGCATCATTATTTCCTTGATTTTAACCTTACTTTTGTACCGCCTCTTGTAATAAAAAGGACATACACACAAGTGGAGCAGAGGTGGTTTATAGGAAAGGTATAATAATATATATACGAGGAGGGTCCAATAAACCAAAAACAGCTCTGTCCTAGGAGTGGCTTTGACCAGTTGCATAAACCTGATCTCTGCTAAAAAAAAAAGCCATCTAGTGTGGCATGGCAATGATATAAGGGTTCTGTGTAAAAACAGACCCAGGATGCAATAAAAGTGAGACAGAGGTCATTTTCATATCCTACCCATACAGGGTTATTCAGAGAGCGTGAAAAGCAGGAGAATGACTGGAGAATTACTGGAGAATGAAAAATTCTAGGTCAAAATAGCCAAACCAGAAAAATTCTCCCTTTCATCTCACTTTCCAAATCGGCTATTTTGACCTAGAATTTTTCATTCTCCAGTCATTCTCCTGCTTTTCACGCTCTTTGAATAACCCTGATAGTTTCTTGCTGCATATGGGGAATGCGGCACAGGGGCTCTGGGATGCAGTTCTTTGAATTGCTGTGATGTGCAGATGGATTCTGCAATATATATATATACACACTGCTCAAAAAAATAAAGGGAACACAAACAGAAGACATCCTAGATCTGAATGAATGAAATATTCTTATTAAATACTGGGCAGGTAGCAAGACATCCCCAATAAAGGAGTGGTTCTGCAGGTGGTGACCACAGACCACTTCTCAGTTCCTATGCTTTCTGGCTGGTGGTTTGGTCACTTTTGAATGCTGGCGGTGCTGTCACTCTAGTGGTAGCATGAGACAGAGTCTACAACCCACACAAGTGGCTCAGGTAGTGCAGGTCATCCAGGATGGCACATCAATGCGAGCTGTGGCAAGAAGGTTTGCTGTGTCTGTCAACATAGTGTCCGGAGCATGGAGGCGCTACCAGGAGACAGGCCAGTACATCAGGAGACGTGGAGGAGGCCGTAGGAGGGCAGCAACCTAGCAGCAGGACTGCTACCTCCGCCTTTGTGCAAGGAGGAGCACTGCCAGAGCCCTGCAAAATGACCTCCAGAGGGCCACAAATGTGCATGTGGCTGCTCAAACGGTCAGAAACAGACTCCATGAGGGCCCGGCGTCCACAGGTGGGGGTTGTGCTTACAGCCCAACACCGTGCAGGACATTTAGCATTTGCCAGAGAACACCAAGATTGGCAGCTTCGCCACTGGCGCCCTGTGCTCTTCACAGATGAAAGCAGGTTCACACTGAGCACATGTGACAGACGTAACAGGGTGTGGAGAAGCCGTGGAGAACGTTCTGCTGCCTGCAACATCCACCAGCATGACCGGTTTGGCAGTGAGTCAGTATTGGTGTGGGGTGGCATTTCTTTAAGGGGCTGCACAGCCCTCCATGTGCTCGCCAGAGGTAGCCTGACTGCCATTAGGTACCGAGATGAGATCCTCAGACCCCTTGTGAGACTATTTGCTGGTGCGGTTGGCCCTGGGTTCCTCCTAATGCTAGATAATGCTAGACCTCATGTGGCTGGAGTGTGTCAGCAGTTCCTGCAAGACAATGGCATTCCCGCCCGTTCCCCAGACCTGAATCCAATTGAGCACATCTGGGACACCATGTCTCGCTCCATCCACCAACGCCACATAGCACCACAGACTGTCCAGGAGTTAGGGGATGCTTTAGTCCAGGTGTGGGAGGAGATCCCTCAGGAGACCATCCGCCACCTCATCAGGAGCATGCCCAGGCGTTGTACGGAGGTCATACAGGCACGTGGAGGCCACACACACTACTGAGCCTCATTTTGACTTGTTTGAAGGACATTACATCGAAGTTGGATCAGCCTGTAGTGTTGTTTTCCACTTTAATTTTGAGTGTAACTCCAAATCCAGACCCCCATGGGTTGCTCAATTTGATTTCCATTGATAAGGTTTGTGTGATTTTGTTGTCAGCACATTCAACTATGTAATGACCACAGTATTTAATAAGAATATTTCATTCATTCAGATCTAGGATGTCTTATGTTTGTGCTCCCTTTATTTTTTTGAGATATATATACACACACAAGTAGGCCATGCCGCATTTTCAGATGCCACACAAGAACATTAATTCTGATTTCATCCAATCTCTTGCTAATATATTAACAGGGCAAGATACTTTCTTTTTAATGAGGATGAAATGTATTCAACCGTGAAGAGTGGAGTGATATTTGTCAGGTTACTGGTGTCATAATAAATTTACATATTCTCCCCCCTCCCCATAAAGTTTGAGGTGTGTGAAAAAGTAGATCTACATTTCATTAAGGTACAGTATGAAGTGTGATCGCGCTGGCCTGCATAAAATCAGTGTTAGGTTTTTTAATTTCACCTTATCGTTTTTTTTCTAGGTTGCCAATCATAATCTTAGAAAGCAGGTGGAAGTGTGTGTGTGTGTTTTATTTTTAAATGATATATATATATAGCATTGACACTATCAAATTTTAGAAGTGGTCAAAGTTAATTTCAAGTAAAAAAAAAAAATATTTGGCAAAAAAGATCCCATAGGTGAAACAGCAATACATTTTCATGACAAAATTCATCATGTCTTGCGATGACAAGATTCACAATTGTTTGTGAAATGAGAAAATGAAGCTTTTGTGTTCAGGTGAATTATCACATCAGCCCAAGATCTAGAGAGCCTACCCAATCAATCCAAGAGCTAGAGATCCTGCCCAGTCAGCCCAAGAACCAAACAGCCTGCCCATTCATTCCAAGACCCAGAGACCCTGCCCAATCATCCCAAGACCTAGAGACCCTGTCCAATCATTCCAAGACCAGGAGACCCTGCCTAATCATTACAAGACCCAGAGACCCCGTCCAATCATCCCAAGACCCAGAGCACCTGCCCAATCATCCCAAGACCCAGAGCACCTGCCCAATCATCCCAAGACCCAGAGCACCTGCCCAATCATTCCAAGACCAGGAGACCCTGCCTAATCATTCCAAGACCCAGAGACCCCGTCCAATCATCCCAAGACCCAGAGCACCAGCCCAATCATCCCAAGACCCAGAGCACCTGCCCAATCATCCCAAGACCCAGAGCACCTGCCCAATCATCCCAAGACCCAGAGCACCTGCCCAATCATCCCAAGACCCAGAGCACCTGCCCAATCATCCTGAGACCCTGCCCAATCAACCCATGACCCTGGGTAGTTTAGATTAGTACCTGGCCATTATTAAGGACCAGCTTCTCAGATTAGGGGTTTCCTTGCCTTGCTGGGTTTTGTCTGTAAGGATATAGAGTCACCCAGCACACAAAGACCTAGATTGTCACCCAACCATCCCAGGACCCTGTGAGACCTCAGCCCAATCATTCCGAGACTAAGTGAGCCAGCACAATCACCACAAACCCCTGAGAATCATCCCAATCATTGCAATACACATAGATTTTTTTAATCCAATCACAGCGAGATCTAGATAGTCACCCAATCATCACAAGGACCCAGAGTGTCTTCAGCCCAATATTACCAAGAGAGCCATCAGCTCAGTCAAACGGCACAAATACTTTTCAACCTAATCATGAAAGGACCCTGAGAGTTGTCATTAGTCCAATCATTGAAAGACCAAGAGAATTTGTCAGTTCAGTCATGGCAAGTCCCGGAGAGTCGCGAACCTAATCATGGCCAAAACCCGGAGACTTGAAAAGGACTCTGAGTCGAAACGTTGTCACTGTTTGATGCTATTCCAATTAAACCTTCCTGAATTTGAATTGGAGTGTCTGTATCATCCCTTGTGTGGAACCTGCAGACATGTCAGCCCTAGAACTTTAAGACTTAGAGATTTGACCAAACAACCAAGGATTCGGAGTGTCAACCCAGTCATCCCAAGATATAACGACATAGAGATTCAACACATTCACCCCAACAACCAGAGAATGAGCTCAACTGATAAAGGACTTGGAAAGTTCAAAGATAAAAGAAAATTTTAAAAGAAATGACAGCTGCTGTGAGCAGTTATATTGCGTATCTAGTAGATCTTATTAGATGGAATCTAAGGCACAAGATATTATATTACAGTTATATTGGAGTTTCATTTGTGCATTCACGTGTTTATTGTTGTCTTTAACATGAAACAAAATACGAAACAAAGCTGGAGCCTTTAGACATCAAAACACTAGATGAGTCATATGGCTTTTAGATCAACGGAATTGGTTTCGTTCACCTTTATTATGCCCAACTCCCACCACTGCATGATATATTAAATTGCGGCTGAGCTATGCGGCTATCCTTATTGTTGTGCGTGAACGTAACAATGTAGAATGTAAAAGTATGATGTCACATGCCATAGCTTTAAAAAGGCTGAAAACACAGCAAGGGAAAACCATGCAAAACTGTGAAAGTGAAGGCACGGATTGTAAGATTATGTGGGATTCTGACCCCCCCACAACACCATCCACTTCTATCACCAGCTACCATAAAACTCCGGTGTGGGGGACTGCTACCAAATAATATTAATAAAAGTCTCAGTAATAGGTTATCCTTACCGTCACTCTGAATGGGGTGGTAGCTGTTGGTTCCATGGTGGGACTCTTTTCTGAAGAGCTTCCTGGCATACTGCGTCGCCGACCTGGCTTTTCAGGTGGGGATTCTAAGAGACATAGAAACCAGAAAGAGAATATTAATCATGAAGATCAAGGTTACATCAGTACGGGATTGGCTGTAAATTATTATTGCGATACATGATAGATTAAAAAAAATATATTGAATTTCAAATTTGATGAGAGGTCAGGTTTCTGCGCACTTGATGAGGTACCGGGTCTCTAGCCCGCCTGGTTAAGGTTTTCATGCATGATGCACTGGTCATTTGTTGACAACACACTGGCGTCATTGCAGGGGAGGACTTACGATCAGGTCAACAGGGCACTGCCTGGAGGCCGGGCGACAGGGGGCCTTCCCTAAGGCTTGGTCAGGGCTGCCCTTTTAGTGAGGCCCCGTGTCACTGTGGATAAAAATGAAGGGGAAATTGAACCTTCTATTGCCTGGGTACCGTACGAGATGTCATTCCATAGCACATCAGGCAGAGTTTGCAGGAGACTCGCCTGTAGGAGCGTTCTCCTGTTTTGTCATATCACCCCATTCTCGGGATGGAGGCTATGCTGTTAAATGCCATTAAAGATAAATAACATATGGAGTAGGGGAGGGTTCATAATAATAAGGAATCTAATCATTTGCTAGCACATAATGTATCGATGATGGAATCTTATGCTTTATAGCTTTTGAAGAGTAGGGTTAGCCAGAACAGGTTTGGTTTTCAAACACCCATTTACTGCTGTCTGTCAGAATTTAATACATACCTCGCTCTCATTCTCAAAAGAGAAGTGATTTTACACACACACACCATTGCATTGGCAGAGAAGAGAACGTTCTGTCAAACAGAAACAAAGCGAATTGTATCTTGTGGGTGGTTTTGTATTTAATCTCAACGTGTGTTTTTAAGAAAATTTGTAAAATTACCAAAGCACTCAAAAGAGAAAAGAAAAGTGAACCGAAAAGTAGACAGCCTGTTCTTGAACATTAAATTACACTCTGAAAGACTCTAAAACAGTTGAGAGGAAATCACATTCTGTTACACATCACAACTCAGGGAAGAGAGATTTATTGGTACTTTTGAAGAAAGGAAAAAAAACAAAAAACAATATGTTTTTTTTTTAATCTGGTGTATTTTAGTGACTGTTCAAGGATAACTTCAAGATACAAGAGTGAAAACTGGGTGAATGAACACTGGTATCATTATTTGTTTACCTGAGCAGATCACAGTGCTCCACAGCAATAAAACTCACAGTAATGTATGAGTGTATCACAGAGCTCCATAGCAATAAAACTCCCAGTAATGTGCAGTGTGTATGAGCGTATCAGAGCTCCACAGCAATAAAACGCCCAGTAATGTGCAGTATGTGTGAGCATATTACAGAGCTCCACACCAATAAAACTCAGTAACGTGCAGTGTGTATGAATCACAGAATCCACAGCAATAAAACTCTCAGTAATGTGCAGTGTGTTTGAGCGTATCACAGAATCCACAGCAATAAAACGCTCTGTAATGTGCAGTGTGTATGAGTGTACCACAGAGCTCCAAAGCTTTATGGCTAGGGTCAGACGAGCGCAGTGCGAACGCGCGTGCAGGCGCACTTAATCACGGCCGCACTAGCAGCAAGTGCCAGGCAATGACGGCCAATATACGAAGTACGGTCGCACAAAAGTCCGGCTGCGCAACGCAAGTGGAAAACGAACGCATTTTTTCGAGAACGTTAAACTGCTAGTACTGACGTACAGAGTGCGCTGCGTCCGCTAGCGGTGTGTGTGCGTGAATTGGAGATGTCAGACACTGCTAATGTCCGGCCAACATAACGTCCAGATGCACAAAGTGTTTTATTGATGATCCGTACAAAATCACGGATGCAAATGCGCATCGTATGACCGCTATCGCGTACTCCGTGAAAAAATGCGTCCATTCGTTCGAACGCACTTTTTCACAGACAACGTGAAAATGCGTTCGTCTGACCCTAGCCTATGAGTGTATCAGAGCTCCACAGCAATAAGACTCACAGTAATGTGTGGTGTGTATGAGCGTATCACAGAATACACAGCAATAAAACTCGCAGTAATGTGCGGTGTGTGTGTGCGTGTATCACAGTAATCCACAGCAATAAAACTCACAGAAATGTGTTGTTTGTATGCATGGATCACAGAGCTCCATGGCTGTGGAACTCTGTGATACATGCATACATACCACTTATTTCTGTGAGTTATACTGCTGTGGAGTATTGAATATAAATAGCAATTAAATATTTTTTTGACAATACGCTGTTATGGCATAATACATAAACACACATGTACATAAGGTACAATCAGAATAATAACTTATGATGTGTTATTATTGCCACAGCGCCCCATCAGCACACATCACCTGCTAAAAGAAGACTGATTTTAATAAATGAGGACATAAAAGCTAATTTGTAGCCAACACTGAAAAAACACAATGTTTATAGGATGCTGATTTGTTTTGTGCAACAGATGTTAGTTAAGGTAAGAGATTCAGGCAGCAAAGCCATCCCTTCTGTTATTTTAGCATTTCCGAAGCACAACGGATGAACGCGAAGCATTGATTTGAAATTCTTCTGAGCTCCGGTGGCAGATGGTCACGGAATAAAAGTCAGGCCAACCTGAGATGTGACTAACTGGTTTAGAGCTTTGAAAGGCAGATGAATGGAGAGAGATTGTCAGAGCTAATGAGTTAAAATAATTTTCTTAGACACTATGGTTTTTCATCACATTTTTTTTTATAACTATGTAAATCAATGACTGGCTTGTTACAGACTGCAAAATACATGAAATGTTTTAATTAGTGGCTGAGAGAGGAGCAGAATTTAGAAACATAAGCATAAAAGATGGTAGAACGAAACAATAAAATCCAGAAGTCTATTACCTTAAAGTTTTTAAAAGATGTTTAAAGCACGGAATGTAATCTGAGACTACAGTGAAAAAAAATATACTAAACGTGTGGCTTGGGGTCAGCGTTACATATGGATATAATACTAGTAGATATATTAAACATACACACACCACATTATGTATGAATGCATGTATAATAAAAGTTTATTATTGCAGAAGACATTTACACATCCCAGCAATTCAGAGAACTGCTTCACAGAGCTCATGTGCTACATTCTCCGTATGCAGCAAGGAACTCTGGGTAAGACATGCAAATGACTTTTGCAATTTTGGATTTTTTTGCATCCTGGGTCTGTTTTCACACAGAACTCTCTTACCAGTGCAATGCTGGATGGCTTCTTTCTAGCAAAGCTTTGGACAGCTGTTTTGGGCTTCTTGTGCCCTCATCAGCAGGAGATAGGCTGTGACCAGTTGCAGTTTGATGCTTTACCCCTAGAGCAAATCAATACTTATTTAAGTTATGGTGGAGGGAAAAAATCTAAATATATATATATATATATATATATATATATATATATATATATATATATATATATATATATTATATACAAACACACGCAAACGATTCAGGACAAGTCTGACTTGGGGTTGGTACCAACCATTCCAGCTTCTCATAATCACGTGGCTTGCCTTGTGTATCTCCAGTCTCATCTCTGTCCCCCCTCCCCATTGGATCCCTATCTCTGATTTTCTTTCGTTAGAATTTTCCTTTTTTACTCCACGTTACCTTTATTCGCCATCTCCTTTCTCTCACTCTTTATCATTCTACAATTGACCTGGTTTTGTCTCCATTTCCCTTAATCTAGACGTTGCTTCATGTTTTCCCATTTAGTTCAGGCTTCATTTTTCCGCTCTTCTATAATCCGTGTTATTTCGGTTTCATAGTTTGCTTATCAGCTTTCAGCTCCACCGTCTTATTTTGCTTCAGTTTCCAAATCTTGGCTCTATCTCAATTTTCCCCATCTTAACTTGGTCTCAGTAGTCCCCCATCTCACCTCTCTATTTTCCCTCATTATCTATGTTCTTCCCATCTTATCTGTTTCAGTATTCCCTGTCTTATCTCTAGCCAAGTCTTCCAATCTCATCCTCCATTTCCCCCATGTTATCTCAGTCCCCCATCATATTTCTGCCTCCTCTTTCCCAGTCTTACACTAGTCAATTTCCCCCTTATCGACGTCTTCCCTCACCCCCTGTTCTTTTTGTCTCATTAATACCACTCTTATTTTTCTCCATGTTATTTCTGTCTTTGTTTGCTTATCATCAGTTTTCAGCTTTTCCCCTTCTTCTCTTTACTTCCCCTATCTAATCTTAGACCTGTCAGTTTTCCCCAGTCACAGTTGTTCCGTATCTTTGTCTACCCATGTTATTTTTGTCTCTGTGTGCTTTTATGCAGTTTCTAGTTCTTGCTACCATATCTTTTTTACTTGTTCCATTCTGTCTTATTTTCCCATTTCATTTCTGTCTCCTTGTTTGCTATTCATCAGTTTCCAGCTTTTCCCTTATCTTCGCATCGGTTAGCCCCATCTCATATCTGCCTCAGTTGTTCCGCATCGGCTATTAACATACCTCGACACAGAATGCACCTGTAAACATGTAACATAGTGACTATATACAGAATGCGCCTGTAAACATGTAACACAGTGACTATATACAGAATGCACCTGTAAACACGTAACACAGTGACTATATACAGAATGCGCCTGTAAACATGTAACAGAGTGACTATATACAGAATGCACCTGTAAACATGTAACTATATACAGAAGCGCCTGTAAACATGTAACACAGTGACTATATACAGAATGTGCCTGTAAACATGTAACAGTGACTATATACAGAATGCACCTGTAAACATGTAACATAGTGACTATATACAGAATGCACCTGTAAACATGTAACATAGTGACTATACACAGAATGCGCCTGTAAACACGTAACACAGTGACTATACACAGAATGCACCTGTAAACACGTAACACAGTGACTATATACAGAATGCACCTGTAAACATGTAACAGTGACTATATACAGAATGTACCTGTAAACATGTAACACAGTGACTATATACAGAATGCACCTGTAAACATGTAACACAGTGACTATATACAGAATGCGCCTGTAAACATGTAACACAGTGACTATATACAGAATGCACCTGTAAACATGTAACACAGTGACTATATACAGAATGCACCTGTAAACATGTAACACAGTGACTATATACAGAATGCGCCTGTAAACATGTAACACAGTGACTATATACAGAATGCACCTGTAAACATGTAACAGTGACAATATTTCCTACATATTTATTTCCTGTGTTAATCTGTATATCTGTGTTATTTTTAATATCTTGCATTTTATTACTTTGCATTTCTGTAACGACTGTAACAATTCAATGTTCTTGTACTCAGGACATACTTGAAAACGAGAGAAATCTCAATGTTTCGTTCCTGGTAAAATACTACTAGTTTTTTCCATACCATGTCTTTTGTTTTTTTTACCTTTTTTCTATATACACACAGCTGGGATTATTTTGGCTTTTTCTCATCTATTATCATAATGGTACCACGCTTTCCTCTGAACAATAAATATATTAAAAAAAAACTCCTACTTAAGTCACATAAGGAAAGCAAGAATCCTGCGCCTGACACATACATGTCAGAAAATAATGAAAAGTGACAACTAACACTTGGCCGGAGTTCTTGTCCAAGAATAATATTGCCATGGTAACATGTCTTTGTCACTATATTGCGCAGCATCAGGAGGATTCTTCAGGACAATACTTGTCTCAAGGACACGGAGGAATATGTGCTATCTGCTGAGCATATTACCGCTCGATGAGTTACAGTCACAGCGTACCCCAACAGAACGTCCTGCAATCTGCCCCAATGGCAGAAAAATCATTCTACACAAGTTCCTTTCACAAGAGATCAAGTCACTGCGGTTTATGCAAAAAAATTTAATAAATTAAAATGCTCAGGGACAAATAAATATTTATAGATCGAGAGCTTAACCTGAATACAGCTTGGTTTCTCTGCTGATACATTAAGACTAAAAAATAAGAAAAAAATTTAAAAATCCACATAAAATAACATGATTATTATGAATTCGAAAAAAGAAACCCGGTACCGTTCACATATATTTACAGGAGATTTTCATAAACTAGACTATAGGAGGACTAAGGACCTACTGAAATCACACCGATCTTGGATTTTTCTTCCAATCGAGTGATGCTCTTCAAGTTTTCAATAGAATGAAGACTAAGGCCGGGGTCAGACGAGTGCACTATGTGCGCCCTTACGGATGTGCCTGCTGGCATCCATCGCAATGTTGTGACGCTTCGACAGGGCCAAAGCCTCCCCATTGAAACACGACGACGCGAGTTCGTCGAGGCTGCAAAGCTCGATCCTCCATAGGAGTACTAACTGCTCTCAGCAAGGTGGGCAGACATGCAACAGAGTGGAAGGAACATCCACTCTCACGGACGTTCCTCCCACTCTGCAAAAAGCTTGTCTGACCCCGGCCTTACTTTCTGTATCCCTTTGATTACTTAAAGCGGTCAGCAACCTCGTCCCTTCAAATGTTTGGAACTATGTCTCCCATGATGCTTAGCCTTTAATTAGCTTAGATGAACATCAATGGAGATATAGTTCCACAACATCCGAGTAGCCAAGGAGGTTACTGACCCCGGGCTTAAGGGCAAATAATACATGGGGCCTTTGATAGAAATGTTGCTTCGTGCCATTACAATGGCTTCAATAAGCACAGTCCTGTAAGCCCCATTAATAAATATCACAGTAACTGGGAAAGTGGAGGCTAACTGGCAGCGTTATTAAATATTAATATCCCACTGGATAATGCCATGTTCCTGTGGTATTTACGAACCCTTACCTGATAATCTTCTCTCTTGGATGGAGGGCTGGATGGAAACTTGACCCATACTTGAACCAAATTGAGTGTGGGTTGGTGGGTGTTGGACAAAGGGCAAGTGCCAAAGAGTACAATCTTGAATTTTCGCAAGGATTTTGGTTGGAGGAACATCCAAGAACATTCCAGGGACTTAAAATGCCGAAACACCCATGGAAGAGCTATCTATGTAAGTTAGGCCAGCATAACTTGGGGCCTGAGTGGGGAGTAGAATAAGTCCAGAGACTTGGAGCCAGTAACACCCCCCCCCCCGCACGTGACGACTGGGCAGATAGCGGGTGGTCGTCACTTTTTACCCAAGAGGGTTTGAGTAGTCTGTAGATTACCCAGGTAAAGCCCAAAAAATACATTTTTTGAAGCTTGACATACCCAGTGCTTTTGAGTAATGTGGGCTTTACCAAGTTTTTGACCTTAACCGTAACACACACATATATACAACTTTAAGATTAGACAGACGAGACAGTCTGACCCTGGTGGGGAATGAATCAGAAGGATAGAAACATTTACATAGCCTGCAGATGGTGAGAAACCGATTGACAGGACAACACAAGGTGCTCAAAGAACACTGCTATTTTGGCAACAATGAAATCTGCAGTTTAACGTTATGACAGCAGAAGGAATAGTCAATTTCCTACGTTTTTGTTTTCGAACTCCGCACCACGTCTGTAGCCGGTCTCTGTACCACAAATGGTTAATGACTGAGTAGCACACAGGGCAATGTGACCCTTTCATGCGCTGGTAACTTGCGCTCCGTGACTGTAACAGCGTTCTCCTGAAATGAGAGGGCACCAACCCCGTTCTAATCAGCTCAAATATAGTCATTATTTTTGCATCTAATTACCGCGCGGAATAAAGCGTCAATGACAGGGAAATAACATTCATCGCTAATATGGGTAACGTCTCATTATCTTCCCTGAATTAAAAGCAGTTAAGTGAGCCTCTGCTACAGTATGTTTAAAGCTATGCTAACGGAAATTACATTTAAAGTGAAGAAAGAAAGAGATTCTCAGAGGTGCAGGATGCGCACACCTTCTCAGGCTTATTCACAAAACCAAGGATAGTGGAGGAAGGGGGAAACGACAAAAACACATAGGAAAAACTGTTTTAGGGAAGTAATAAAATTCTTTTTTTTTTTTTTTAAGGTCAGGGTCAGACGAATGTTTTGAAGGGCGGAAAGAATGCACGTATGAGTAAACGTTCCTTCCACTCTGACGCCCGTCTGGCCACCTCCTTGAACGCAGTTAGTGCACTCAGCGCTGCAAGGCTCGATCCTCCTATGGAGGATTTCACTTTGCAGCCCCATCAACGTGCGTCCTAGCGCTTTGACGGGGAGGCTTGCTGCACGGCGGCTGTCGCGCATGCAATTTGTGCGTGTGCAACAGTGTGTGGCCAGCCACGTCGCAGCATCACAACACTGAGACGGACGCCGGAAGGCACGTGAGTACGGGCGCACATAGTGCGCTCATCTGACCCCAGCCTAAATCTACTATATATATTTTGAACTACATCACTGCTCTACAACCGTGGAGAGAGACTGTGGAGACACAGGTTCGATCCCGGCAAGAGCACCTCTCCAGTAAGTGTCCTTGGGCGAGACACCTAACGGTACATACTCACCACCCAGGACATACTTGAAAACGAGAGAAATCTCAATGTATCCTTCCTGGTGAAATACTTTCTCCAAAAAAATACCCTGAAAAGTGCAATTTCCTCGGAATAGACACAATTCCGATCAGCCTTTTGTTTTGACACTAACCAGATAATTTTTCATTCCTTGATAAAGGAATCGAGGACGATTGTCCAGGATACAAAATCTGCTTTAAACTCAACTGTAACGTCTCCCGGCCGTCCATCGCATTATTGGTCAGGAGAATGCAGTCTCTGGAGCTCAATCGAATAAATTCCCCTGAGCTGGGTATATAAAATGTGTTCATCGGGACCAAAATGGGATTTTGTCAGGCATTTGTACTGGGTGGTACTGGGATGGCAGGATACTGAACCCTGGATACAGTAGTGCACAAGTCCAGGGAATTGTGGAGACTGGAGAGCGATGAATTGCAGGATGCAGGGGAATACATGGTTTGGAGCAGAGGGGCAGGACACGTAGAGAAATGACCATGGGGAATGCAGGAAACTGACCAGGACAATGGAAGCTTGGACACGTTGGATACAGAGGGTATGGGAGACACGGGAAAGGCTGGAAAACACTAAGGTGGATGTCCAAAATATAGCAGGAGAGCCGCTATTGAATATGGAGATGTACAGTTGCAAGAAAAAGTATGTGAACACTTTGGGATTACGAGGAGTTTTGCATGAATTGGTCATAAAATGTGCTCTGATCTTCATCTAAGTTACAACAATTTGAAAAACACAGTCGGCTTAAAATAATACAACACAAACATTATATGTTTTCATGTGTTTATTGAACATAACATGTAAACATTCACATTGCAGGGTGGAAAAAGTATGTGAACCTTTGACTTAATAACTGGTTGACCCTCTTTTGGCAGCAATAACCTCAACCAAACGTTTCCTGTAGTTGCAGATCAGACCTGCACAACGATCTGGAGTAATTTTGGACCACTCCTCTTCACAAAACTGTTTCAGTGTAGCAATATTCTTGGGATGTCTGGTGTGAATCGCTCTCTTAGGCTAGGGTCAGACGAAAGCATTTTTCCCCGCGAACATGAAAAAGTGCGTCCGAACGCATTGACGTATTTTTTCACGGAATGCGCAAAAACGGGCAGACGACGCGCATTTTTGGGCGTGATTTTGTACGGATCGTCAATAAAACTCTTTTTGCGTCTGGACGTTATGTAGGCTGGACATTAGCAGCGTCTGACATCTCCTAATCACGCAAACACGCCGCTATGCCGCAGCTGCGCACTCAGTACGTCAGTACTAGCGGTTCAGCGTTCTCAGAAAAATGCGTTCAAATTCCACTTGCGTTGCACGGCCGGACTTTTGTGCGGCCGTACATCGTATATTGGCTGTCATTGCCCGTCATCTGCTGCTAGTGCGGCCGTAATTATGTGCGCCAGAACGCACGTTAAAAGTGCGCTGGTCTGACCCCAGCCTTAAGGTCATGCCACAGCATTTCAGTCGGGTTGAGGTCAGGACTCTGACTGGGCCACTCCAGAAGGCGTATTTTGTTTTGTTGAAGCCATTCTTTTATTGAATTACTTGTATGCTTTGGGTCATTGTCCTGTTGCATCACCCATCCTCTGCGGAGCTTCAGTTGGCAGACAGATGGTCTTACGCTTTCCTGTAAAATGTCTTGATTAACTCTGGAATTAATTTTTCCATCAATGACAACAATCCGTCCAGGCCGTGAGGCAGCAAAGCAGCCCCAAACCATGATGCTCCCTCCGCCATGTTTTACAGTGGGGATGAGGTTTTGATGTTGGTGTGCTGTGCCTTTTTTTCTCCACACATAGTGTTGTGTGTTTTTTACAAACAACTCAATTTTGGTTTCATCTGTCCACAGAATATTTTGCCAGTAGTGCTGTGGAACATCCAGGTGCTCTTTTGCAAACTTCAAACGTGCTGCAATATTCTTTTTGGACAGCAATGGCTTCCTCCGTGGTGTCCTCCCATGTACTCCATTCTTGTTTAAGGTTTTCCTTATTGTAGATGTGTCAACAAAAATGTTAGCATGTGCCTGAGATTTCTGTAAGTCTTTAGGATTCCTCTTTACCTCATTAAGCATTCTGCGCTGTGCTCTTGCATCTTTACAGGACGACCACGCCTAGGGAGAGTAGCAACAGTGCTGAACTTTCTCCATTTGTAGACAGTCTGTCTTACCGTGGACACATGAACATCAAGGCTTTTGGAGATACTTTGTAACCCTTTCCAGCTTCATGCAGGTCAACAATTCTTGATCGTAGGTCTTCTGAGAGCTCTTTTCTGCGAGGCATGGTTCACATCAGGCAGTGCTTCTTGAAACCAGTAAACCCAAAACTGGTGTGCGTTTTTAAAGGGCAGGACAGCTTTCAGCAACACATCCAATAATATCACACTGATTGGACTCAAGGTTGGCTCACTCCTGACTCCAATTAGCTCTTGGAGAAGTCATTAGGCTAGGGGTTCACATACTTTTTCCACCCTGCACTGTGAATGTTTACATGTTATGTTCAATAAAAACATGAAAACATATAATGTTTGTGTTATATTATTTTAAGCAGACTGTGTTTTTCAAATTGTTGTGACTTAGATGAAGATCAGAGCACATTTTATGACCAATTCATGCAAAACTCCACGTAATCCCAAAGGGTTCACATACTTCTTCTTGCAACTGTAGTGTATGCAGCCGCCCTGCAAACGCACCTTCATAAACTTACTACATTGTATAACTCATTCTGCCGCTTTGTGCTACAATGTAACTACATGACCCACCATTGTGACATGTTAAAAGAGCTAAACTGTCAGTCACTGGAATCCAGACGCACCCTTCACCTTTCCAACCTGGGGCTATATTACAAAGTTGGTGCTAACTTAACCAGAGCTGTTTAAACTTAACAGCTCCATAGGCTATAATGGCTCTGGTAAGTTTAAACAGATCTGGTTAAGTTAGCGCCAACTATGTAATACTACCCCTGGTGTTTAAGAGCTTTTCTGGGAAGCTACCACCCTACCTGAATAGACTGCTTCCCCCAGCAGTTCCCTCATCCTATAACCTCAGATCCAGGGCCTGCACCTTACTTACAATACCACAAAACAAAAAGAAAGTGTCTCGATCTTCATTTTCCTACAGAGCACCGCAATTATGGAATAACCTCCCAGACATCATCAAATCTTCGCCCAGTCTTAGGTCACTCAAGAGCTCCCTATTAACATACCTCAATACAGAATGCACCTGTAAACATGTAACATATTGACTATTTCCTACAAATTTATTTTCTGTGTAAATCTGTATTTGTGTTTTGTTTTTTAATATCTTGCATGTTATTAGCATTGTATTTCTGTAACGACTGTAACATTTCAATGTTTTTGAACCCAGGACATACTTGAAAACGAGAGAAATCTCAATGTATCCTTTCTGGTAAAATACTTTATAAATAAATAAATATGTCCTCTCTCTCTGGTTAGGAGTTTGATAATGCTGAAGCCAGGAGGAGAGGGGGGAGGTAGCTCTTTATTCAGGTCAGGTCATGTGGTGTGTAATTAACCGACTGTGTGCTGGATCTCAGTGCTGGCGATGAGCAGCACAAGAATGAAGCTGCCCTCAAGTGCAGGCACGGATCAGGAACCTGACCGATACAATGTATTCTTCATAATACATATATTTATTTATCATCCTTTTTATTATTTTTACCACTGATCAAGTGGTTTTAGATATTTTTGAAGGAGATGGAAGCAGGCCATGCTGGATACGCCAAGTGGTACTTATGTCATCTTGGCGCTCTCTGGTGTTGGTATAAACCAACTTTAAAAAAACAAACACAACCCCACAACGATGTATTGTCTGCATAATAAGGGAATATCAAGAGGTTTGATAATACAAACATTCCCGTTTTAGAAATAATAACGTGCACATTCTGCCAAGAAGCAGATTTGCATTAATGTGCCATTATTTATTGATGCTAAGCCAGCCATAGTGAGACATTCTGGGTTAGCTTAGTGCTGTTCACACTAGAATAGGAAAAATTATATACATTTTTAATATTCACAAAAAGGGTTATTCAAACGTGAACCCATGGAGGGGAGGAAAGGATTTAGGGGAGGGAAAGAAGGAAAAGGAGGGAGCAACAAGAAGGAAGGAGTAGGAAAGAGAATAAAAAAAAGAGTAATAGGATTGTTACGTCCTCAGCCCCCCGCTGCGCCCCCTGGGGGGTCTGGGCAAGAAGGGGGGCCGCTGGCTGGTCGGGTGCCAGCACTTACTGCTGGCAGATCGGCATCTGAGGGGGCGGGGTCAGGTGTGGTTACCAGGAGCCACAGGCTTTAAAACAGGGCTCTAGGAATGGCCTCATTGCCCTGTTGTGGAGTTATTCACGCAACGCTACGTCTAATATTGAATTGACTTTACTGTTGACGACCCTGCTTGTATGAGATCCCTTCTCGGCTTAGACTACTCTCATTCTATTGTGTTTATTACGCTGTATCACTTGTTTTAGTGATTTAACCCCCTGCTGGTTGCTGGGCTGATCACTTGCTGTTTTGGGTTCTATCCCTTCACGTTCAGGGTTATCGTTTGCAACCCTCCGGGGTTCCCTTTGCCCAGGTTATTACTTATGTTTATGATTTTGCTAAGACCATGATAACTAACTATTGTTTATTTCTGTTTTATGTTATTTCTGCATCTGACTGCCCTGCACCTTGAATACTTCACGGACAGTCATTCCACGATAACTAACTATTGTTTATTTCTGTTTTATGTTATTTCTGCATCTGACTGCCATGCACCTTGAATACTTCACGGACAGTCATTCCACGTCTGCTGTTTCTGAGCGTGTCCTAGGTAACCTGTTGGTCTTGAAACCTTCAGAGCCTAGAGGCAATTCAGTTAGTCCTTGTGTCTCCTTGTTACAGTCTGTAGTTATAAACCTTTTTGTATTATTCAAGCAGATACTTCTGTCCTCAAAGATCCCAACTCCGCTATTCTTGGGTAAGCGATACAGCTACCGTTACAAGGATTTAGGGGAGGGAAAGAAGGAAGGAATAGGAAAGAGTAAGAATAAAAAAAAAATAGGATTTAGGGGAGGGAAAGCAGGAAAGGGAGGGAGTAGGAAGGAGTAAGAAAGAGTAAGAATATAAAAAAAAAGAGTAATAGGATTTAGGGGAGGGAAAGGGAGGGAGTAGGAAGGAGTAGGAAAGAGTAATAATAAAAAAAAGAGTAATAGGATTTAGGGGAGGGAAAGGGAGGGAGTAGGAAGGAGTAGGAAAGAGTAATAATAAAAAAAAGAGTAATAGGATTTAGGGGAGGGAAAGGGAGGGAGTAGGAAGGAGTAGGAAAGAGTAATAATAAAAAAAAGCGTAATAGGATTTAGGGGAGGGAAAGGGAGGGAGTAGGAAGGAGTAGGAAAGAGTAATAATAAAAAAAGAGTAATAGGATTTAGGGGAGGGAGTAGAAAAGTAAAAAGTAGGAAGGAGTAAGAATAAAAAAAAGAGTAATATGATTTTAGGGGAGGGAAAGGGAGGGAGCAGGAAGAAAGGAGTAGGAAAGAGTAAGCATATTAAAAAAAGAGTAATAGGATTTAGGGGAGGGAAAGAAGGAAAGGGAGGGACTAGGAAGAAGGAAGGAGTAGGAAGGAGTAAGAATAAAAAAAGTAATAAGATGAAGGAAGGTGGAGGAGGAAAAGAAAGAGTAGGAAGGAGAAAAGAAAAAAGGAGGAGGATGAAAGAAGGGAGGAAGAATAAGAAGAAGGGGAAAAGAGGAGGAAGAAGAGGGAGGGAAGAAGAAAAAATAAAGTTTGGAGATAGGATGGGGTCCAATGGTGGAAAAGATTAAAGACGGAAGGGAATTTCATTTGACCTGGCATAGTGCATGGCTTCATAGAGCACTCTGGAGAGTGAGCATTGTAGAGGGCACCATGCCAGCCTAATTTACAGTTCTGCGCACACATAGTACCAGCCTATCACTGACCAATACCTATTCACAGTATATATTTTAACAGTCGAGTGTTGTTTTTCTTAAACATACATACAGAAAAAGCGGTGTCGTGCTCATGCCCACCAGGGCGGCTGCAACGACCATGTGTAACAACCCAGTTTATGTATAACAAGAGAAAAAAAAAAAGGTTCATCTGCGCTCATTTCTATAGAATTCCTTGTGAAACAAAACAGAGGTTTTGGTTTACTTGAATGACCATTAAAGTGTAAGCTCACCTGCCCCATCAAGGCACCTCTTGGTAAGGGGAGTCCTTCCTAATTAAACCAGAAGCCGCTCCTCTGAGCAACTACATTACTGTGGTATGTTACTCATGGTCGTTGCAGCCACCCTGGTGGGCGCGGGCGCGACACGGATTTTTCTGTACGTATATTTTGGTTTAACACCAGTTAAGTCATTTTTGCAGCTGTTCCTTTTCCATATTTTTAACCCCAAAGTGGGAGTATTTGGTGAGTGTTTAAATAAAACACACCATTCTGCCTCTTACCTGGGAAGCAGCAAGAGAGCATGTAGTTGCTCAGAGGAGCAGTTTATGGTTTCCTTAGGTCCTCACCTCACCAAGAGGTACCTTGACTGGCCAGGTGAGCTTAAACTCAATGGTCATTGAAGTAAACCAAAACCTCTGTTTTGTTTCACAAGGAATTCTATAGAAATGAGCGCAGATGACACTTTTTTTCCTTGTTTTTCTTAAAGCCTTAATCTAGTTTGGTAAAAGAAGGAATTTAGTCACTGGAACGGTTTACATATTTTCTGCCTCCAAGGAGTTAATCCTATTTATTCTTCAGCCTTGAAGAACCCAAAGATCTCAAACGTGATCCTTATCTGCCAGAGTCACACGGAAGGGCAAGAATGTCTGCCAGCTTTTTCCTCGTGTTGAGGAGGAGAAGGGAGGGGGATTTATATCAGATTATAGAGAGAAGGTAGAAAACAAGAAGAACGTGCAGACAAAGCAACCAAAAAAGTTTTGTTTTTTTTTTGAGAAAGGCTTTTTCCAGGAAGGATACATTGAGATTTCTCTCGTTTTAAAGTATGTCCTGGGTGGCGAGTATGTACCGTTAGGTGTCTTGCCCAAGGACACTTACTGGAGAGGTGCTCGTCGGGATCGAACCCATGACTCCACAGGCTCTCTCCATGCAGAGCAGTGATGTTACCTCTACTCCAACCAGCTAAACATTATTTGTCAAGCATTTGAAAAGATTTAAAGAAAATCATGATGCTGTTTGGTAGGAGACAATGTATTTAACTTCTGTTTTAATGATAAAACTTACAGGGTTATTCAGAGAGAGGTGAAAAGCAGGAGAATGGCTGGAGAAGTGAAAATTCTAGGTCAAATCAGAAAAATTCTCCCATTCATCTCACTTTCCAAATCGGCTATTTTGGCCTAGAGTTTCCAATTCTCCTGGTTTTCAGCGCTCTCTGAATAACCCTGTTAGAGAATTTTTTCTGTATCATAAATTGTTTCAAGCGTCAAAATAACATTAGCTCAGCCGGATTGGCTTTGTAGGTTTTCCAGTTGGTGCATAGACTTGTATACAATGTATTTCCATTTTTACTATTATTGCGTCAGGCTTCTTATTTCTCATAAACATTGCTTTGTGATCTTAGAAAGTAACACTTCTAGGAACTTTCAGCTACATAGACATCCGGGCCTCGTTTCTCCCACGGTGATGCACCAACGCAGTGTCAGAACAGCCACAGGGTGTCATGGTTGGACCATAGTTGTCTTTTTTTCTAGTTTCAGGTTCTGTCATGTTTCGTTCCTCTGGAGACACAAAACTGACCCACACGGTCAGCGTTGCTCTTATTGAAACCTAAGGGATATTTGTCAGGAGGGATACTTTCATTTTATACCTGAATTCTACACAGAGGGTCATATAACATTCCAAACGCTAACATTAGTTCTCACCTGTGTGAGCGTTAACGTTAGCTCTGGTTGCCCTAGTGCAGCGTGACCATATTACAATCCGAACGCTAACATTAGTTCTCACCTGTGTGAGCGTTAACGTTAGCTCTGGTTGCCCTAGTGCGGCGTGACCATATAACATTCCAAACGCTAACATTAGTTCTCACCTGTGTGAGCGTTAACGTTAGCTCTGGTTGCCCTAGTGCAGCGTGACCATATTACAATCCGAACGCTAACATTAGTTCTCACCTGTGTGAGCGTTAACGTTAGCTCTGGTTGCCCTAGTGCAGCGTGACCATATTACAATCCGAACGCTAACATTAGTTCTCACCTGTGTGAGCGTTAACGTTAGCTCTGGTTGCCCTAGTGCAGCGTGACCATATTACAATCCGAACGCTAACATTAGTTCTCACCTGTGTGAGCGTTAACGTTAGCTCTGGTTGCCCTAGTGCGGCGTGACCATATAACATTCCAAACGCTAACATTAGTTCTCACCTGTGTGAGCGTCAACGTTAGCTCTGGTTGCCCTAGTGCGGCGTGACCATATTACAATCCGAACGCTAACATTAGTTCTCACCTGTGTGAGCGTTAACGTTAGCTCTGGTTGCCCTAGTGCAGCGTGACCATATTACAATCCGAACGCTAACGGGTTAAAAGAAACATTAGTGATTCAGATCTTGCGCTTTTCAGTGCGAAGTTACTGTACTTTACGCTCCCTATTAACAAAGAGTTAATTAGTGTTAGGATTACAAAATCCTAACGCTAATTACCGTCTGGCTGTGTTTACTGAAAAATTACAGCTAAGAGAAGTGGAATCCGTCAGCACCAGCTGAAGAAAAAAATAAATAAAAATCACATACTCACCACTCATCCCGCGGCGAGAACCGCAGCTCCATCCGCTTTTTCTAGCTGTCGAGAGCACAGAGAGAGACTTGGGGGGGGGGGGGGGAGTCCCCCAGTCTCCCTCTGCGAATCACTCCGCCGACCTGCCGGATCCCACGAGGCAAGATCCTGCAAGTCATGTGACCGGCAGCAGGAGCCTCAGTGGAGTCCTATGCACCCCACCTAGAACTACACTGAGAATACGGTGAACAAATCTAGCACAAACTATGGTAGAAACAATGGTGTAAGGCAAAAAGAACTCCAGTGTCAGCTTCCTAGATAGTGAATGCACGGTAGTTTCACTGTACTTGCTTCAAAAATGTTTGCTGCAGTAAAACTACCAGTCTGTCAATGAAAAACCAGTAAATAACTAAAGGGGTTATTCAGAGAGAGACGATCTGGGCCCGAAATATCACCAAACCGGGAATTTCCCCGTACGGTGCCATTTCAAGGCCATTCGGCTATACAGAGAGCAGGCAGTGCCTGTTCGGCGGCAGTGAAATCCCCCATAGAGAAGCAATGGTTAATCTATTCAGAGGCACCGAACAGCAGTGAAAAGTTGCCGAAGTGCCCTGCCGTTCGGTGGTTTCATTCGGCAGATTTATTCAGGCGAATCCCATAGGCTTAAATGGTAAAAATATTCCCGTTTTTATCTACTATCTAATAAACCGTTTATTATTTTAATCTGCAGCAAAAAGTCTCTTTATTTATTGTTTTTTTTTAGGATCTTTTAGCCATTTTTTGGGATTTTGTCGGCAATTTTTTCCCCATTTTTTTTTTAAAAGCGTTTTTTATTTTTCCTGTAACAGCCCTTTTTTATTATCATTCATTGGATCTCCTATGTAAATACCAGACATTTCCATTCAGCAGTTTTTTTGCAAACCGTGTTTCAATTTTGACACTTCAAGCGTATGTTTTTTGTTTACCCAGTTCGTCAGCTTGTTGGCTTTTTCTAGCAGCTGATCTGCGCTGTGATCGTCGGCTCGTCAGCTTTTTCCAACCTGTTCGTGATGTTTTTTGCGGCGGTTCCGGTGGGTTTGCGGCGGGTTTTCTCTGCACTCCGGGAACCCTGCGGTGAATGCTGAATTCAAAGCAGGGAAGTACGGGGAACGAGAGAGCACAGAAACATCGGCGACATTTTGGTGCTTTCTGAATAACCCCCTTAAATGTTTGTGTGTGTAAAGATGGATTTTGTGGAATTTTTTTCATCTTGATAAAGGCTCAGGGTAAAGTTGATATTTTATGATGAAATAAAGCTACAACGTTTATCATACTACAAGCACGTTCAAATTGCTGGCTGTGTGTGCAGCACAGAATGCAATAATGAGAATTTTGGAATGGTGAGTGCCGAAAGTTTCTTACACAAAAAAAATGTGTGTGTGTGTTTGCGAGTGATTGATAAGGGTGACAAATGTAGAAGCTGGGAGAAACGTAAACAAGAAAATAAGTAAATGATGTACATGCTGTAGACCCAAGCGTCTGATCTCAAGTCGGTGCATTTTCTTCACAGTTTGCTTTTGCGGGTTTTAAAGGTGACACCACAATTTACTTTAATAATTACACAGCACTACTGCGCCATCCGTTATACTGACGGGGATGAAGTCGCCCTGTCTCGTGCGCTCTATAAAACCTAAAATAGAAGCATTTCGTGCTCTTGAGGTGTTTGGACCCCAGCACTGGGGTTCATGTCCAAAGCAGAATATTTGAAGTGATGGAGTGAAGTACTTTGTAGTTGGAATGTTTCATCAAACCGGCAGGAAAAAAAAATTAGTGTGTGTGTTGGAACTATGCACCTTCAGGTCATGATAAACCATGGCGGGTTAGATATGGAGTGGGACATGTTTTGCAGCCTTAGCAGGACTTTACAGTTGTGTTCAAAATTATTCAACCCCCGATGCTGTAAAGGGTTTTAGGGAATTTAGTGTACATTTGTAATTGTATTCAGAATGAAATCCTACAAGGACTTTTTAAAGAACCATATGCAACTAAAA